>JAVJIF010017582.1:0-98089 GCA_038442645.1 Agave tequilana
TTAGCCGTCAGAAGACCTATGGTAACGACACATATGACAAAAGAAAAATTTCAGCCCAAATGGGAAGGACCATTTGTAGTAGATTCAGTCTACTCAAATGGAGCATATCGCCTCATAACTTCAAACGGTGATACACTCATGATGCCAATCAATGGTAGATTCCTGAAGAAATACTATCCTTAATAGTACTTTTCCTCTGATCAAGTTAATATTACACCTCTGATCAAAGCCCCAGATCCAAGAAAAGTTTCTTTCCTTTACTAGGTCACATCACGATAGATCAGTGACAAGCTAATCGGGCCCTGACCGCACCATGATATATGATGTAAATATTGAGAAGAAAACAAAAGGCGAAACTTGGGTTTTAGTATTGCTCTCTTCATTAATGTCCGACTGATTGGTACTAACAAGGTATGTGAAGTTCTTGCACAAGAACTAGGTATAAAAGATATGGTTCAATGTTTAGAGTTCACCTTTGGTTCTTGTTCACTTCGATATGTAATTGATATACCTTGTCCTAATCTTCCGCTATAGCATAAAGCTATACCGAGTCGAACCACAAGGAGAGCTAGCGTAGAAGCGTTACGATACTCGTGAGAAAAAGAAAACGAGAATTCTTCTCTTGCTTAAAAGAATGAATAAAACACAAAGAAAGGAATTGAAGAGTGTATGGATATGTTCATGGTGGTAAGTGAAAAGAAATCAAGAAGAGGTTTGTTGTATTCACACTAAAAGAAAAGAAAACTTTAGAAAACTTGAATGAAAGAAAACCATGACTAGCTAACCTTAACTACCTTGCTAAAGACATACTAAACTCCTTGATAGTGATGCATGCCTCATGTTGATTCATTGGCATGGATATGTCTTGCTTGTTGGTCTAATTACTTTCTCACTTGGATGATGGGGATTCATTCTTGGACTTGTCTTGTAGCCTCCATAGATGGTCATCGGCCTACAAATTAGACTTTCAATAATGGAAACAAAAGAGCTACACTCAAGGGATGCTAATGAATAGGCATACAACATTCAAGAATCGACATAATGAAGTTGTACAACAAATAGCATATTGGTGATCCATCTCCATGTTCCATCAAGGCACTAGTTCAAAGACTAGGCTCCAAGTGAGGCACACATGAATCATATGGAGAATTACAACAAGATACTTGCCAAGAAATGAAAAGAAACCCATCGGAGAAGAGAAAACCATACAAATTGCAAGATGAAGTAAAGCAACACCTATGAGTTAGAAGTTAGCAAGGTAGTGGTTAGCTAGTACATGGAGAAAGAATTAGCTACACATCATTACAAAAGAAAAGCTAAATATGAATTAAATTGCAAGAAAGTAAACAAAGCAAGTAAGGAAAGAAATCAAACTAGAATCAAGCTCAAGTAGAGAAGTAGAGAATGGATCAATCCTTGTATAGCTCCAAGTTGTCACTCCTTGATGATACAAGCTCTCTCTCTCTTACAACTCTCTCTTGCAATGAAATCTAGAGAGAGAAGATCATAGAGAGCTAAAAACCCTAAACAAAAACTAACAAAATACAAAACTTTGAACTAATCTCTCTCTCTTCTCTGATCAGTTTTTTCTCGCAGGTGAAGGTCACATATTTATAGCACCCAGGTGAAGCTTCGAGAGAGTAGTTTGTTGCCACGAAATCCGGGATCTCAACGGCCTAGATCTGCCGCGGATTGCCGCGGGATCGCCGCGAGATCTGGGCCGTTGAGCCCAGATTTCTGGTGAGATCTTCTTGTTAGGTTGTTAGCCACGTGGACTACTTGGATCTTCCAATTGGCGCGCGGATCTCTCTAGATCTGGATTTGAATTTGGCTTTATCTTAATCATGGATTAATCACTTAATTAGTGTTAATTAAGTGATTATTTGGATATCTCTCCATTAAGTGTGTACCTGCAAATATGTAGAGAAGAGGAGTAAAAATCACATATTTATTTGTAATATGCATGGGAGTTATGATGTAAAATATGCAATATTGGATACTAATCACACCCCCACACTTATTCTTTTGCTCGTCCCGAGCAAAACAAAGAAAAGAAAAGAAAATCCTAACTACCAATTTTATTACACCACTTTCGCAGGTGACGCGATTGCACTGAGCATGTGCAACAAGCCGTTAAACCTCTAGGTTACCCTAGAGGAGGAGTGTTGTCTCCTGAGGGTTTTCAGCGGATTACACCCACAAAATCCATAAAGAAAGAAGACAAATGTTAGTATTTTGAAAACGCATTTTGAATAAGAGACAAGTTTTTAAACTATTTTTGCAAAAATATAAGTGATCCTAGGTCATAAGTCTACCTATAATTATTCTTCCTTAAACTTAGTATCTATGCAAGATCTTGTCTTCAATTAAGGTAAGAATTCAAAATTGGATTGAATATTTTATCTTTCATAAAACCTAGATAATATGCACACCGTGTAAGTGAAAATTTCTGGGATTTCAACTCCAACCATCAAGCCATTTATTTATCTATATATACTTTTTATGCTTTTTTCTTCCCTTAGTTTAGGCTTTCTAGTCTACCCTTGTAGCGAGCCTTTAACCGATGACTCCAAACCAGACGGTCTTAGGGCACCAGATGTGAAAACATCCCTCAGGTTTAAGGTCTCGAGTAGAAAAGGCCACGAAACTAAAGGGGATTATTTATTATCACCGTTAGGCGTGAATAACCATGCTTCTTGAGGCATAGTTATCCAGCTTAATAAGTGATCTTTTATTTATATATATATTTTTTTTTTCTTTTTTTTTTTTATTTATATGGCATTTTTGGTCTTTGTCTCCATCCCAAGAAATGTGTAAGTGTAAAGTGCATATTTATCTAAGGTAAAAATTCAAGATAAAAATATCGCACCAATTTTACTTACTTAGCCTATAATTTTCAAACAAGATCTATTACTTCAACTAGGCTTAAGATGTCATAATTAAGGCTTTCTTAATTTCTAAGATACATCTTAATTTTTTTAAAAATAGAACAAAACTTTGTCTCTTATTTCAAAAAGTTTTTATTTTTTTATTATTTTATTTTTTTTTTATTTTTTCTAAAGAAATGTAAAAGGAAATGTAAAGAAAGAAAGTCTAAAAACTCTATGTTAGTAAACCTCCCCCACACTTATTTCATGCATTGTCCTCAATGCATTATGATATATGTATGCATGAAACAAAATAAGGGAAGGGGAAGGAATTATTTACAAGGAATATACAAGTGTAACTCTCACCTGGGCTTTTGGTCGCTTCCCTCTGGCCCGTTTCCCATCGTTCCAATGTGTTCTCTTTCTTGAGCTCCATTGGGAAACGGTCTGAATTATTCTAACCCTAGGTGTTTCCAGTTTCAATTGGTTGTTATTTTCATTCATACTCATTCCACCACATCGTTCACAAACAAAGTCCTTATCACCACTCTCACTCAGAATCTCATCACTTCCAATTTTAAGAAATTTTAACTCTTCTCCATATAATTCTTCAAAACTCAAATCAACATCCGGAAGTGGACAATCAGCTAATTTACCCCGAATTGACTCATCTAAACACATGATCTCTTCAGCAAACAAGTCTTCAAATGATATATCAATCGGAGGTACAGATACAGTCAGATTTGGTTCATTGAAAGTGAAAATATCCAAATCAACTTTCCCCGTTTGAAAGGGTACTCGGATAAGAGAATCACAAGATTGTGACTCATCTTTTGGATCTTCACTTTCCTCCTCACAATTGTTATTAATGAAGCTAACCTCAAATGTTTGATCTTTTGTTTTATGAGGCTGTGTGTGGAAGACATTGTGTTCATGTGTCATGTTACCAAAAGTCAACCTCATTGATCCATTCCGGCAATTAATGATTGCATTTGCAGTAGCCAGGAATGGTCGACCCAGAATGACAGGAATTTGTGCCCTTTGATTGGAATTTGACACTGGTTTTGTTTCAAGGACAACAAAGTCAACAGGATAAAAGAATTCTCCAACTTTGACCAGGACATCTTGAATTACCCCTTTGGTTTAGTAACAGAGCGGTCAGCCAATTGGATGGTCATTTGGGTCGGGAGGAGATCACCTAACCCCAATTGTTGGTACACAGAGAAAGGTAGGAGATTAATGCTGGCCCCCAAATCAAGAAGTGCCCTATTTATTGTAGTCTGTCCTATGATGCATGAAATGGTGGGGCTCCCTGGGTCTTTGTACTTAACAGGAATTGGACCAGTGAGCAACTCATTAATGGATGATGCAAGGAAGACTTTTTTAGGGACTTGGGTCTTCCTCTTCTTGGTGCACATTTCCTTCAAAAATTTGGCATATGATGGCACTTGTTGAATGGCATCAAGAAGAGGGACATTGATTTGGACCTTATTGAATGTTTCTTTTATCTTCTCCATGTGAGCATTTGACTTGTTATTTAGAAGCCTATTTGGATATGGTACTCTAGGCTTATAAGGTTGCTCATCTACCTTTTCTTTCCCCTTGGCTTGAGATGTGGATGGCTCTGCACTAGAGGATGGTTTGTCAAAAGTTGGTGGTATTGGGACATGAGGTGTTGGCTTGGTACTGGATGAGATTGTGACTAAAAACCTTATGTCAACTTGTTTACCAGATCTCAGGGTATGAATGGCATGACAGTGACTGGGTCCTGAATCTTCAACTTTGGGATTTAGCAATGGCTGATTTGGGAACAAATTTCTTTGATTCTCAGTCAATTGCCCAATTTGGACCTTCATTTCATTCAACTCCTGCTGCTGGTTTTTTGTTAAGGTTTCTATCATTTGTTTCAACTCAGATATTTCGGAATTATTTTGGGGTGGATGTTGAGGGTATGGAGATTGGAATTGTGATTGGTAGAATGGTAGAAGATTCTGATAAGACTGATATGACTGTGGTGGACTTTGAGATGGATGAACATACGGTGAATTCTGATCGAAACTGGATGGATGAAACTGAGCATTGTATGGATATGGAAGTGGTAGCATATGATGCTCAGGACCAGACTGACTCCATGAAAAATTTGGATGGTTCTGCCATCCTGACTTGTAAGTGTTGGAGTATGGATGATGATTGGGTCTGGTCAATACTGCATTCATGTTCTCCTGATATGAGTGAAGCTGAGATAATGGACACTCCTCCAAGACATGGCTAAGGTCATGACAGTTGGTGCAACCCGTTTAATCAGAGGCAATGGGTTGACCTGGTTGACCATAGAATTCCCTTTTGACTCAAGCAGTTCTATCCTCTTTATTAATTGTGTGATCTTGGTTTCTGCAGCTAAAGAGGATTCTTTGGAGTGTGTACCAGTTCTGGAAGTGGTGGAAGTGGATTGTCAGTCAGACAAGACTCCCACTGAATGGTTTTTTCAGCTAGGGTTTCAAAGAGATCCCACCCCTGATGTTCATCTTTTTTCAAAAATTCCCCTGGCACATGGATTCTAAAAGGGTTTTCGTTTGGTAATCTAATCCATCATAGATAATCTGGCATAGACGCCATTTCTCTATGCCGTGATGGGGACACAGGGCAAGAAGGTCTTTGAAACGCTCAAGATACTTCCAGAAAGTTCATTTGTTTCCTTCTTGAATTGCATTATGTTCTTTCTCATGAGGGCTGTTTTGTGGATAGGATAGAATTTCTTAAGAAAGACTTTAACAAAATCCTCCCATAAAGATATGGAACTGACTGGAAGATTATAAAGCCATTTCTTAGCTAAATCCTTAAGTGCAAACGGTATGAACCGTAACCTAACAGCATCCTCAGACAGTTGGGAAATTCTCATCATTTGGCATACCTCTTCAAACTCACGAATAAAGAGGTACGCATCCTCAGACTCTAGACCATGGAAATGGGGAAGTGTACTAATGAATTGTGGTTTCAGCTCAAAATTGTTTCCATTAGGCTCGGGGAGAAGAATGCATGAAGGAATGGAGGTGCGAATCGGATAAAATCGATCCTGAAGTGAGACGTTGTTGGTCATGATGTGAAGTGGATGTGTAAGTGCAAGTGTAGAATTAGGATCACAAAACCACTATCGTATATACAATCACAAACAACGTGCACCGATCACACCAGCGAAAAAGAAAAATAACAAACAACAAAAGAAAAAATCAATCCAAGCTTGTCTAGAGTTTCTGGTCCTAGATGACTCCTAAATAGACTGTCCACAGGAGGTTTGGTGTAGACTCTGACTATAAGCAAATCAGCCAGGGAAGGGTAAGGTTGGTGGGAGGTTTTCCGTCCGGAGACGTTCCTTAATTAAGTAACCAGCAACCTTCGGGCTTTCGGCCCTCAACCCCTTTCCTAGACACTGATTTTACAGAAGTCAATTTCCAACACTTTTCCCCCTTAGGATAATCTCCTAAGTGAGTCCGGATGTCCCTAGGGCCAACGTCTATCAAATTTTATTTACAAGCTTGGGATTGTGAGTGCTGGGATAGTAGTTTGCGGGCTAAGGAAAGGGTAATGACCTCCCCACCTTATCTTATTTACAGGTATTGCCCTTTAAATTGATTCGTGCAAGTGTACGATGTAAACAACCAAGAATCACTCAAAGCGGAATTAAATCATACAACGAGTGAGTCCTAGTCTATATGCTTATGCTTACGTACCTTGTCCCCCGCACTCTTCAACAGTAAATGTAAAGTAATTGAAAGACACGTGCCTATAATGCAAGATGTCTAAACAAATTTTATCAATTTACACCAAATCTTTTACTGTTAATTAGCAAATATCAGGTGAAGAATACAAGATTTCAGATATATCAGCAGAAGTAATTTGCAAAGCAGCAATCCCTGCAGAAAAATTGTTAGAAGTGAACTCCTCTTTGCCGCGTTCCCACGGCAAAATGCCGCGGCTACGCGGCAATTTGGAGGGATCCTGGGCTCTGCTTTCGAGAGCAGAGGCCCAGGTCCACTTATATGATTCTGCACTGTAAGATTTTCTGTATCTTCAACCTGTACCTGCAACAGAGAAGAAGTATCGTTTAGTTTCTCACTTTTAAAGCAAATACCGTCGCTCTCCCCGGCAACGGCGCCAAAAATTTGATTGGTACTAAACAAGGTATGTGAAGTTCTTGCACAAGAACTAGGTATAAAAGATATGGTTCAATGTTTAGAGTTCACCTTTGGTTCTTGTTCACTTCGAATATGTAATTGATATACCTTGTCCCAATCTTCCGCTATAGCATAAAGCTATACCGAGTCGAACCACAAGGAGAGCTAGCGTAGAAGCGTTACGATACTCGTGAGAAAAAGAAAACGAGAATTCTTCTCTTGCTTAAAAGAATGAATAAAACACAAAGAAAGGAATTGAAGAGTGTATGGATATGTTCATGGTGGTAAGTGAAAAGAAATCAAGAAGAGGTTTGTTGTATTCACACTAAAAGAAAAGAAAACTTTAGAAAACTTGAATGAAAGAAAACCATGACTAGCTAACCTTAACTACCTTGCTAAAGACATACTAAACTCCTTGATAGTGATGCATGCCTCATGTTGATTCATTGGCATGGATATGTCTTGCTTGTTGGTCTAATTACTTTCTCACTTGGATGATGGGGATTCATTCTTGGACTTGTCTTGTAGCCTCCATAGATGGTCATCGGCCTACAAATTAGACTTTCAATAATGGAAACAAAAGAGCTACACTCAAGGGATGCTAATGAATAGGCATACAACATTCAAGAATCGACATAATGAAGTTGTACAACAAATAGCATATTGGTGATCCATCTCCATGTTCCATCAAGGCACTAGTTCAAAGACTAGGCTCCAAGTGAGGCACACATGAATCATATGGAGAATTACAACAAGATACTTGCCAAGAAATGAAAAGAAACCCATCGGAGAAGAGAAAACCATACAAATTGCAAGATGAAGTAAAGCAAACACCCATGAGTTAGAAGTTAGCAAGGTAGTGGTTAGCTAGTACATGGAGAAAGAATTAGCTACACATCATTACAAAAGAAAAGCTAAACATGAATTAAATTGCAAGAAAGTAAACAAAGCAAGTAAGGAAAGAAATCAAACTAGAATCAAGCTCAAGTAGAGAAGTAGAGAATGGATCAATCCTTGTATAGCTCCAAGTTGTCACTCCTTGATGATACAAGCTCTCTCTCTTACAACTCTCTCTTGCAATGAAATCTAGGGAGAAGAAGATCATAGAGAGCTAAAAACCCTAAACAAAAACTAACAAAATACAAAACTTTGAACTAATCTCTCTCTCTTCTCTGATCAGTTTTTTCTCGCAGGTGAAGGTCACATATTTATAGCACCCAGGTGAAGCTTCGAGAGAGTAGTTTGTTGCCACGAAATTCGGGATCTCAACGGCCTAGATCTGCCGCGGATTGCCGCGGGATCGCCGCGAGATCTGGGCCGTTGAGCCCAGATTTTCTGGTGAGATCTTCTTGTTAGGTTGTTAGCCACGTGGACTACTTGGATCTTCCAATTGGCGCGCGGATCTCTCTAGATCTGGATTTGAATTTGGCTTTATCTTAATCATGGATTAATCACTTAATTAGTGTTAATTAAGTGATTATTTGGATATCTCTCCATTAAGTGTGTACCTGCAAATATGTAGAGAAGAGGAGTAAAAATCACATATTTATTGTAATATGCATGGGAGTTATGATGTAAAATATGCAATATTGGATACTAATCACCGACACCTCCGGCGGCTATGAACAGAGGAAAATGTTGGCTTCTAAGCCCAACATAAGTCTTCGGCAACTCATCATGCTGAGGGGAATAGCATGGCTAGCCCAACTCAAACAGTAGTTAGTAAAGGCACACCAAATCTGTTGATAGCTGAGGGTTTGCTAAAAATCTTAAGTGGACTTGGTCTCACTCTCTCCCAAAATCCTTATCAATTCTCATATACAGAATGGTAGGTCCACGAAATACAGTCATTGTTACGTTAACATTATACTTCTAGCAATGAAAAATCTCAGTACTCCCTAGTAAGTACAAACCTTACTTGTCTCAACTCTATATGGAGTAGCAAGCCTTCAAATTTGTCAAGTTAACACTACACCTCTGACACTTTAAACTTTACTTGTCAATTCTCGTCAGTAGAATGATAAGTCTTCAAAATTGCTTATATCGCAAATCAATCAATGTCAAGTTAAAATTAAACCTCTGACATTTCAAATTCTACTTGTCAATTCTCATCAGTACAGCGACAGGTCCCCAAATTGCTCCCATCATGAGCCAATTTTGTCAAGTTATATCACACCTCTGACAAATTACTGTTAAGTTTAATATTATACTTCTAACAGTGATTAAGTTGCCGCCAAGTTCAATATTAAACCTCTGACAGTCATTTTCCCTCAGACTTCTATATCGAAGCTGAAATGAGCGATGCTAAGTTTAACATTACACCTCTAGCGTCCAGGTCATTGCTAAGTTCAACAATACACCTATGGCCATGACTTTCCCTCGGAGTTCCTTGTCGAAGTCGAGATGACCAATGCCAAGCATTACCCTCACTGTCAAGTTAAACATTACACCTATGACAGTGACACTTTCAATTTTCCCAAATGAAGCTGGAACACTCTTGAGTTAAGTTAATAGTACACCTCTGACTCACACCTTGTCAAGTTAACATTATACTTCTGACAAGACTATATTCAACCCGTTAACTTAATATCATACCTCTAACGAAAAAAGTCCTCCTAGAATCCCCGCAAGTCTAGTCTCGCTTGTTATTCTCGTCAACAGAGTAACAAGTCAACTTAAAAAATATTGTTAGGTTAACATTACACCGTTAACATTTTTTCACTAAATCCCCAGCTGGGTCTTAGTCAAGTTAATTCCAAACCTCTGATGAAAACTCATCCTCCTGGGGGTACAAATTCCACTTGTCATTCTCATTATAGATTGGCAGGTCCACAAGAATTATCTCACTTCTATCAAGTTAATATCACACCTCTGACAACATTGATGAATTTCCTGAAACAGGATTTTTCTATAAACTTTGACTCGTTAGGATTATTATCATATTTTTAGCAAGTCAAAGATCTTTTACTTCTATTCATCTGATTTTCAATGAAAAAAAGGAATTCAAGACAATAGAAGAAGACAAGGAAAAAGTGTCGCTTTTATTTATATTCAGACACATGAAAGTGATACAAGACGCTCTCTTATACAATAAGATTAAGTGTTACAATACAGGAGTACAAAGAAGCCCCTCTCTCTCAGTAAAAGGTTGTACTTACTCCCTAAAGCATTCTAATCACTCCAAATACAAGATGTTTGGAAGAGCGCCAAAGAAGGGCTGAACACTATTGTGACGATCAGATGTTGATTACATCATGATGCATGATGAAACATCGAAGGAGTCCATTGTTGACCAAGAACAATGGTGTTTCTTGAGGTCGAAATGCAGCAAAACCTTCTGATTCCACCCGACCAACTGGTGTAGGTCATAATCCTTCGTTGATGAACATCTCAAATACCAAAAAGTCATCCAATGAACATGAATTTTTCGTCGATGTCACTTCTAGAGTGAGGTTGGTGAAGGGAGAATCCGAGACCTTACAAGTGACGTCCTCTTTCCCGTGACCTGCAAGAGAACCATACCCGCCACCATACCCACTGTGACCATAACGAACCCAGGGGCATTGTTGGTGCGTCATATCCAATGAGGTCTTGACAGATGTCATCAATTGCGTAAATCCTCGTCTCCCATAAACAGGAGGCTTGACTTCTTCTCTAGTGCTCGACCATCGAACAAGTTCGCTGGCCGATATATTCTCCCAAGAGCCCAGCGAATGTGCGAAAGACTGATTAAGGCTACCTGCGGGAAGTAAAAATCAGACAGTTAGAATTCTAAAACAGAAAGACTGAAGACCAGATGCGGCTATAGCTGTAAACTTCAGATGCAGGGATGACTCGCGTAGAAAGTCAAAATTCTATTACAACAGAAACAGACGCGATCGAGGTTGTGGACTTCAGATACATACAGATCTGAATGCGGTCTAGTTTAGGCCCGCGTCTAAAATATGAGACGCGAAGAGAACCAGACGCGAAAATTGCCACATCCTTGTTCGAGAAACAAGGGTTGCTACATCCAAGTCTGAAGTCCTCGGCCAGAATTAAAAATCTTTTAAGTCAACAACCTCGAACGCGAGCTCTATATGCAAAGCTCGCGTCTCGCAGTCCAGATACAGAGTTGATCACACTTGCGTCCCGAGGACTTTGAGTTAGAATTCAGACTCAACCAACTCGCGCTTCATCAAAAAGTTTAAAAGGCACGACTTCCAGATAATGGGCGCACCAGTCAGGCTTCAAGAGAAGGTCAAGAGAGTGAATCTCTTTAAGGGACAGCAAAACCGAAACCCAGTTAAGCTGAGTATTTCATAGTGACAATTAATTCCTACCCGTAAAAGAACCCTCTAGAGGTTGAACTTTCTGCATCAAGGTGCAGATATAAAAGGTACTCAGAGGGACGCTTTTTAATCTTAAAATCACTTGACAGTGATAATCTTCAGGGAAGATTAAAGAAAAGTATGAAAGCTTTGAGTTTTCGCTGTCCATGGGGGTACATCCCATTGAAGAAAGAAGATTAAGTCAAGATGAAAACCCTCAGAGCGCCTGCTCTTAAGGAAAACAGTCTAAGCAACGGACTGTTAAGGGGGCGAGTCCTATTTATAGGCCAGCCATAAGGCCTGTAATTAATAGCGTAAAAATCAGAGCCATCGGCCCCGCACGAACGTCGAAGCCCAATAAAGAGCTGACGATTGGATTGCCGCTTCAGGAAATATCGGAGGACGCAAGTCCCCAATCGTCAATGCCGACTGGGCATTTAAAGATTTAACGTCAAAACACAATAAAGAGCTGACGCATGGACTGCCGCTTTGGGAAACAATAAAGGACACAGGTCCCTAATCGTCAACGCCGACTTGACATTTAAAGGTCTAACCAGATCTTTAAGACGGGTTGCATGTGACGCTTGGGAGGTTGCGTCAAGCGCAGACTCAAAGGTCGCGTCCTGAAACCCGTGTCCTTTCATGAACCCGAAGGCTGCGTTCTTTCATTCCTGCTAAGAGATCCGTGACCGCGTCTCTTGGAGTGGTTCAGAGCCGCGTCTCCTCAGCGAATGGGGTCTATTCAGAGGTTGCGTCTTGAGTCCGCATCAACTTGAAAGCTGCGTTCTAAGCTTGCATCCTTAACAACCAGAGAAGACCCGCGTCATTCTCGAGGAGCCCGGAACTGCGCCTCCATTGCGAGATGAAAGTCATATCTCCATTATAAACTCAATATGACCTGAGTTTGCGCCTTATCAAGGGACCAGAGCCGCATCTCTACTGAGCCAGTGCCGCGTCCCCATCAACTAGCTGAGATCCATGCTTCAGTCTCGAGGAGCCTAAGACCCCGTCTCCACTACATCCTGAATTCTGCATCCTGACAGAATTAAGGGCTGCGTCCATGGATCCGCGTCCTTCCATAACCAGAGCCGCGTCTTTATCAAAAAGAAAATTTCGCGCATCTTTCCTGGTGAGCTTGAACGGCGTCTCCGTTAGCGGGTCAGAGTCGCTTTTCTGCAGCAAACTAATGATGCGTCCCCACTCCAAATGAGGATTGCGTCTTTAAAGCAACATGACCCCTGCGTCTACAGGACTTGCATTCAGTCTTTGTAGTTCAACAGTATACTGGCACATGCAGATGACTGTTTACCCCTGGTTTAAAGTACACCAACAAACAAACTCAGAGCACTGGGGAGGTCTAGACTGCGTATCTAGATACTCACCACGATCATTCCTGACAACTTCAAAGGGTTTCACAGTACACTCATGAAGACCATATTCTAGACAGGATCAAGTTCAGAGCATCTCGAATGATTGGCAGTTCAATCATGAGAAGTATGAATTCAATCAGAGTCTAAAGTATTTCGAAATCTGTCCCAGTCAATCGCGAAATATTGAAAACTTTGGAGGGGGTTCTGTGGACTGTATAAAAATCACTAAAGACGAGTCATCAAAAAGTAGTCCAAACTCCAGACGCAGGGCTAATTTTAATATCACTGCGCCACCAAGACGCGAGGGTCGAAACCCGCGTCTTAGCATCACCGCGGCACCAAGACGCAAGGGTCAAGACCCGCGTCTCTGCATCACTGCAGCACCAAGACGCGAGGGTCGAAACCCGTGTCTCAGTTATAACTGCCCTCGTTATTGGTTCAATTACTGCCCACATAATGAGAAAGTTAACCCCCATTATGGAGCATTTTTAGGGGGCACGGCACGTTCACCCCTGAAACCTCTATAAATAGCCCTGTTTGCTATGGAGAAGGGGTCGGTTGATCAGATAATTCTTGGAGAAGAATTCTACCTGTGAGCTGTAGAAGCACCAAGACTTCCACTGAAAAGAAAGAGAGAGTTCAACTCTTCGAATAACTTGCTGTGTACAAGTTAATCTTTGCCTACAATCTCTTTGAGATTCTGGTCAATAGGAGCTGTGTTACTCCGTCTGCCATCCAAAGAGAGGATTCCCAAGAGGTCCTAACGCTCACCTGGTCAACAGAAAACAAATTCACTTTCTACCGCCACACCAAGAAACCCAGCATTAAAGAAAGGGGGAGATTCAATTCTGAACATCTTCCCTCCCTTGTAGTCAGAGTGTTAATCCGTTGTAATCTTTCATTTGATTTAAGAAAATTTTACAAGGAACTTTCTCCCACCAAACAGAGGCGACGAGGGTGAGGGCAATAGTGAGGAGGATGACGAGAGTTGCTGCTGCTATCTCTTCCTTCTCCTCTTTCCCTCTTTCCCTCTGTTCCTTGCCCTCCTGTTAGTTCAAGGTTATAATCATCGGTTTCTTATTTTGATAATTACAAAACTCATATAGTTATGACGTACTAATCAAGCTCAAGTGTTCAAATTTTTCAGAGTTCAAAGAAGATTTAGTTTCATTCTTTCTCAAAAGGAAAGTATTGAAGGCCTTGTCATCCGGAAGTCAAGCCTCCAAAGGATATAATAATTATGTTATTACCTAGGAGTGTGAATAGGTGAAGTACTAACCAAATATAGAATTTAAAACTTAGACTAGCAAAAACTAACACGTAAAATGAATTCCAAAGAGTAAAGCCGAATTCTCGATGAATGGCTCTAGAACTTCTCTGCATGATTCCTCTTTTATAAGAGTTGAGGTGCTTCAATAGCTCTCTTCGGTTAATACAACTGTAAGTACAATTCAAGCATACATAAATAAGCAATAACATCAATGAAATTTATAAACAAGAGTATAGTTAAGTTAAGAGATAGGCAAATGCAAACACGATGATATGTTTCGAGTTTCGAGTCACTTGCTCTATGTTCCCACGTTCACCTAAAAGGATTTTCTCAATCTCCACAAAGGAACTCTATAAAAGAAACTATCCTCTGCACAAGAGGAGGGCACAAAGCCAATGGTCCTCTACACAAAAGGAAGGCACTTAATCAATGCACAAAACAAATACACCTCTACACAAGAGGAAAGCACAAAGCAAATGAAAGTAACAACACTTGGTGATTGATCGGCAAAAAGCATGCACAAATATAAGTAAAGGAGTGTGGGTTGATGTTACTGCTTTTGCGATTCTTTCATAATAGTAAAGTGGCTATACGGGTCGTATCCATAAGGAGGGAGGCGATGAAAGCTTGATGCGGCTTCTTTGTTCAAGAAAAGAGAAAGTCTTTGTTTCAAATAAAGAATTGAAAAATAAAAACAAGTTGATTTAAAAATTATTTTAGAATGATTTGGTGGTTTGTAAAATTAGTTTTTCTTAATGGTAAAACTGTGCATGGCTAACTTTCTACTAAGTGTTCCCACTAATCCCTAACTTCTTGAAGATGTAGCCTCATGATGGATCATAGGCAAGTATTACCTTGATGCATAGGAACTATTCACGTTGGGACCGAATGAAAATCCTTCCTTAAACTTAGCTTCACACGGCAAAACTTAGACATTCCCTTATCAAGATCCAATAGAAGGTGAGAATAAGGGAAGACACAAGTACACCAATGGTATCGGCAAAGTTAAAAGGAAAATCTTTAATTTACAAAAATAAGCAAAGTATACAATCCATAAATCATCAAAAATCCGTTAAACATGAAATATAAGAAAGTGAATACTTGTATGTAAGTTAGAGTTAGAACCCTCGTCTTAAGATATCATAACTCTCGTTTGCACAAGGCTTAATTGGCACTCTTGACTCATTTGGGTGATCAATCAAGTTATGAGAGATTAGTGGATTAGTAGTTAGTTAGCCATGCAATGAAAGAGTTAGTTAGATATGGTAGTAAAAGAAACAATAAAGGAAAAGAAGTAAAGAGAAAGAGAGTTACACTACAACAAGAAAGTAAAAGCAAATGGAAAACACAAGTAAATGGAAAGAAGAAAGAGAAGTAGTTACTTGCATTAGCTTGTCACCTTCAAATAAAACTTATACACACTCTTTCTCTCTCACTCTAATAACTAAACTAATTAGAAGAAGAAGGAAACATAAAAACAAGTACAACTCCTAGAAACAAAGTAACAACAACACTTTAAACTCTAGATCTGCTTCTCTTCAAAACCCTAGAGGGTTTCTAGAGGCACCAGGGGAAAGGGGGCCAGGGGGGCAACCCCTGGCCCAAAGCCCGGGCATGGCCGTGCCCATACGGCCTCGAAAACGCGGCCGTGCCCGTACGGCCTCGAAAACGCGGCCTGGGCCGCGTTTCTGGGCCCTGCCAGAGCGGCGCGCGCCCGGCCGCCTACAGCGTCTGGTCTTATCTGTCCCCTGTCAGGTGGACCTTCTGATTTTTGGATTTGATGCCCTAGACTGAAGAATCTCCTCTCTAAGATCAATGGCTACTTCATAGGCCTTTAATCACCTATTAAATGGTAATTTAGGGTCTTCTTCTTCATTTGCACACATGGACTTAGGATCAAGCAAACAAAGCTTTATTAGAAGAATTTTATATCAAATAAATATGCAGATGTGATAAAAATTATGCAAAATTAGAGACTAATCACACCTCAACACTTATTTTTTTGCTCGTCCCGAGCAAAATAAAAATAAGAGAATTATTACACCACTTTCGCAGGTGACGTGATTGTACTGAGCATGTGCAACAAGCCTTTGAACCTTTAGGTTTTCCCTAGAGGATGAGTGTCGTCTCCTGAGGGTTTTCAGCGGATTGCACCCACAAAATCCAGTAAGTGAAGAAAAATATTAGTTGTTAGCAAACTGACTGAGATTCCTGCACACAAAATATAATATTTTAGTTTTAAGAATATGATGTGCAAGTCTCAATTCTAATCCGCGGGTAGCAGGGCTATGCGGGTCGTGATCCTCAAGGAGGGACTGCGATGGAAGCTTTAAGCAAGTTTCTCTAAAGTTTTTATTTTTATTAGTTAAGTTAGAAAGGAAGTGGTATTTACAATGAATGGTATTTACAATGAAGTGAAGAAAAGAATTGTGGAAGATGTGGATCTAAACTAAAGGAAGAAAGAAAGAAAACACGTACGAACCTCTTCAGCCTGCTTACCTTTGATCCGTGCGATAATTTACCTTTCTCGGAAGACTTGCAAGTATGGCGTATAGGATGTTCATCGCCATAAAACCATCAAGGGATCTTCGTTGGCTAGGCAGTCTCGAAGCAGTTGGGTCTCATTGTTCACAAGGCATTAGAGAACACATAGAAGAAAGAAAATAGGAACATAGAAACACAAGAATAAACAAGAGATGAAAAACATAAAATAATAACAAAAACGAACCTTAAATGGATTTCATTAACAATGGAAGATAAGCGGGCTTATACCGCTGTCACCTCAGTACAAGCGAAGACTCCATCCTCCATGAAAGTTTCCTCCACTCTCAGTTACAAAGTTTACAAAATAAAAACAAAATAAAATCTAACCTAAAAACTAAACCCTAGCTTTTGGCCCTTTGCTCGCCTCTGGACGACTCTGTACGTTGCACTGCAGGGGGTATTTATAGGTGCAGAAGGTAGAGGAGTCCCGGATGAAGTTGCCCACGAAAATTGGTTTCTGGATAAGCTCAAAGTGCCGCGGAATCTTAGATTTTGCCGCGAATTTGCGGCATTTTTGTGGAATCTGGCCACGCGCTTTGGCGCGTGGCCTCACCTGGTCCGTCCATGTGGGCGTTTGCTTCTGGAAGCTTGATCCTGGCTCTTTATGTTGGGATTTCGAGATAACTTAGTAATCAAGTTACCTAGATTTTGAATTCTCCCAATCTCTTTTAAACGAATTTCCTTATCTCTGCACTCTTTTCATTCTCATCTGCAAGAGTTTAGGGTTGGGTAGAAGTCTATCTTCCTCATCTTTGATATTTGCGACTTTAGCCCTTTGTATTTGCATTTTGACTTCTTGTAATTGCGCTTTTACACCTGGGCTTCAAATATGGGCTTTGGGCTCTTTTTAAGCTTTAATTCTTTCTTTTTATTATTTTGAGGCCTGCACACAATAAATCACAAAATATTAATAAATGTGCAGAATTATATAAATAAATATGAAAATGTGACGGTAAATATGATGATAAAAATGCACTTTTCACTACCAATCACACCCCCACACTTATCTTTTGCTCGTCCTCGAGTAAAAACAAAGAAAAAGAAAAAGTTAATCTAACCTAACTCACTTTCGTAGGAATCACGATTGCACTTAGCATGTGCAACAAGCCGTTAAACCTCTAGGTTACCCTAGAGGACGAGTGTTGTCTCGTGAGGGTTTTCAGCGGATTACACCCACAAAATCCATAAAAAGGAAAATATTTGAATTATATTTGAAGAGACTAAGTAGTCTATAAGTTTTAGGATTATCATTTTTATTCATTCTTAGACTTAGTCTTTATAAAGTAAATTGTTTTCATTTCTAAGTAAGGATCAAAATTGAATTTGTGTATAGTCTTTTTCGTTACCAAAAATCATATGCATCCTTATGAATTTTTGCTAGGAATTCCTTAACTTGGACTCTCATGCCTCTTTATTATTTTTATAACTTCATCTAATTTTCTTTCGTGTAAGCATCAAGCCCTTGAGGCCCTAATACCTAACTAATTGACTATTAGATGTGTAATAAATTTTTTTTAGCATGTATAACTCATCTAATTTTCTTTCGTGTAAGTATCAAGGCTTCTTGAGGCCCTCATACCTAACTAATTGACTAATAGATGTGTTAATACATGTATAATATTTCTCAGTTTTCTTAGGCTCTAATCCACCCATGTAGCGAACTTAAAGTCGGTGGCTCCCAAACCGTCGGCTTTAGGGCACCAAGTGAGAAAAACACCCCGCGGACTCAAATTCAAGTGAATTAGGCCCCAAAACTAAGGACTTTATTTTATTTACTCACCTTTAGGCATGAATACTTATGCTTCTTGAGGCACATGTATCAGCTTAATTGGTGATATATTTTTTTTTTATGAGGCACAAGGTCTTTGTCTTAGAATCCTAGATATGCATTTGGTATGCACATTTCATTAAGGTAAAAATTAAGACTAACTACTTATTCAATTTCTCCTCCTATACCTAAAAATTCAACAATTTATTTATTTTGACCAAGTTTTTAGAAATCCTAATCATGATTTTCCTAATCCTTAAAACTAACTTAGGTTCTTAAAAAAATAAGTCAAAATACTGTCCTTTTTATAAAATTTTTTTTAATTTTTTTTCTTTTTTTTTATTAGCAAATTTTGTTAGTGTCTACTTATGTTAGTATGTTAGTAAAGCCACCCCCACACTTATCTCATGCATTGTCCTCAATGTATGAATGAATGCATATATGCATGAAACAGAACAAGGGAAGGCGGAAGTTACCTTAGGGTGGTGGTTCCGGAGGTGGTCTAATTGGTCCACGAAATGCGGCCCAAACAAGATAACGTGGTAGTTCACGGACCTACCTTTATTGACCTCTTTTTATTTACATATTTACAGTCCCCAGAATGAATAGGATCATGGAAGATCCTCTCGTGAAACTTACTCCCTTTACATGACCAGTCTGGAAAATCATCACAGAGTCATGGTCTATACCTATGTCCAAAAAAAGAATGTGACTTGGTAGAATGGTTAACTTGGACTCAAGAATGATAGGTTCAGGAACTAATACCGACTCAGGAAGGTAACTTAAATCAAGTAAGGGTTCAGGAGTCGAGCATGGTTCAAGAAGTGGGTCCAAGTCAAGAAATGAAAAATCAAGTCCACAATCATCTTCCCACAATGAATGTGACTCAATATTGGTGATTCAAGTTTAGGAATGATAGGTGTGGGAATCAAAACTGACTCTAAAAGATTACCTAAGTCAGGTAACAAAACAGGAGTCAATAATGATTCGGGAATTTGAACTTGATCACAGATTTGGGAATCTAGGTCACATATCTCATTGGGTTCAACCTCATAAAAATGAGAACTTGCCAATTTGTCAATAGGGCTTTCACAAGTATGAAATTGGTCAAGTTCAATATGGTGATCATCAAAAATGGGTGATTCAATTTCATGATCTATGGGTACGGGAATAAATGTTGGCTCAGAAAATTGGTCCAAATTGGGTAAGGATACTGGAGTCAACATAGATTCGAAGATGGAAACTGAATCGCAAAGTTGGGGATCGGGTTCACATTCATAATCTAATTCAATCTCATTGAAATTAAAACTAGCCAATTTGTTCAAGGATTGGGATTGAGCAAGTTCATATTGATGTGATGAAATTGAATTTTGATCAAGGTCTTCTAAACAGAATGATTCTTAGTTCCTATCAAGATGCTCAAGAATGTTTGAAAGTCTAGAAATTTGATCATTCATTTTATCTTGCAACCGATCCACTTTTTCTTCTAACCCATCGAATAGATCAATGGAGGACTGAAACCTTGGTGATGTGGGAAAAGACGTATATGAAGATAATGGTTGAACAGGTGGTTGACCATATGGCTCAGGGGTATTGAATCCCCATTGACTCTGTGAAGAGTAGTGATGATTATTCCAATCTTGTTCATAGTATTGGGACTGGGGCATGTAATGATTCGGATAAGACCAATTTGGCACACTAGGTTGGTTAGAGTTATGATATGCGGGTTGGTAATATCCGAAAAAGAGGTTGGTGTATAATATGGATCCTCATTAAAATTGAAAAAATTATTGTTATAGGCCATATCACACAAAGCAAACAAAAGAAAAAAACAAACAAAAAAGAAAAATTTCTAACCTAAGTTAGGGTAGACCTAGACCTAGACGACTCCTAACTGGTTAGACTGTCCACGAGAGGTAGGGTGTAGACTTGACCACAAGTTAATCAGCCAGGTCGGGGCAAAAGTGGTGGGAGGTTTTCCGTCAAAGACGTTCCTTAATTAAATAACCACCACACTTCGGGCTTTCGGCCCTCAATCCCCTTCTAGACACTGATTTGGCAGGAGTCAACTTCCAACACCGTTCCCCCTTAGGATAATCTCCTAATTGAGTCCGAGTGTCCTAGGGCCAACGTCTACTAATTTTAAGTTAGGCTTGGGTTAGTGAGTGCTTGGGATATGATTTTTGGGCTAAGGAAGGGTAATGAAATCCCCACCTTATCTTGTTAATGAGTTATGCCCTTAAGATGAATTAGTGCAAGTGTACAAGATAAATAGATAAGAATCACTCAAAGCAGAAATCAACCAAGAGATGAGTCCTATTCTACATGCAATGCGTAGTACCTTGCTCCAGCACTCTTCAACAGTAAAATAAAGTAATTGAAAAGACACGTGCCTAATATGCAAACGTCTAATCAATTTTTATTTTTAACAACAAATAATTTACTGTTGAATTAATTAGCAGTATACAGGTATATCATAGAACAAATCAGAACAGAGCAGAAAGCAGTATTTTTAATTTGAAGCACCCTGCAAAAAAACTGCAGTTAGTAATTCACTACTGCAGCCGCGTTTCCGCGGCTATGGCCGCGGATCTGCGGCAATACAGTAGACTCTGGTGCTCTGCCTTCGAGGGCAGAGGCACAGAGTAGCTATATGTCCACTGCTGCTGCTATGTTCTGTTTCCTGTTCTCCAAACCTGCAAACAGAAAAGAATAAAAGAATTAGTTAATAAAAAATATTTTTTATTATTAGAGAATAACTTACCGTCCCTCCCCGCAACGGCGCCAATTTGTTGACTGAGATTTCCTGCACACAAAATATAATATTTTAGTTTTAAGAATATGATGTGCAAGTCTCAATTCTAATCTGCGGTAGCAGGGCTATGCGGGTCGTGATCCTCAAGGAGGGACTGCGATGGAAGCTTTAAGCAAGTTTCTCTAAAGTTTTTATTTTTATTAGTTAAGTTAGAAAGGAAGTGGTATTTACAATGAATGGTATTTACAATAAAGTGAAGAAAAGAATTGTGGAAGATGTGGATCTAAACTAAAGGAAGAAAAGAAAGAAAACACGTACGAACCTCTTCAGCCTGCTTACCTTTGATCCGTGCGATGATTTACCTTTTCTCGGAAGACTTGCAAGTATGGCGTAGGAGATGTTCATCGCCATAAACATCAAGGGATCTTCGTTGGCTAGGCAGTCTCGAAGCAGTTGGGTCTCATTGTTCACAAGGCATTAGAGAACACATAGAAGAAAGAAAATAGGAACATAGAAACACAAGAAAACAAGAGATGAAAAACATAAAATAATAACAAAAACGAACCTTAAATGGATTTCATTAACAATGGAAGATAAGCGGGCTTATACCGCTGTCACCTCAGTACAAGCGAAGACTCCATCCTCCATGAATGTTTCCTCCACTCTCAGTTACAAAGTTTACAAAATAAAAACGAAAATAAAATCTAACCTAAAAACTAAACCCTAGCTTTTGGCCCTTTGCCGGCCTCTGGACGACTCTGTACGTTGCACTGCAGGGGTATTTATAGGTGCAGAAGGTAGAGGAGTCCCGGATGAAGTTGCCCACGAAAATTGGTTCTGGATAAGCTCAAAGTGCCGCGGAATCTTGGATTTTGCCGCGGATTTGCGGCATTTTTGTGGAATCTGGCCACGCGCTTTGGCGCGTGCCTCACCTGGTCCGTCCATGTGGGCGTTTGCTTCTGGAAGCTTGATCCTGGCTCTTTATGTTGGGATTTCGAGATAACTTAGTAATCAAGTTACCTAGATTTTGAATTCTCCCAATCTCTTTTAAACGAATTTCCTTATCTCTGCACTTTTCTTTCTCATCTGCAAGAGTTTAGGGTTGGGTAGAAGTCTATCCTTCCCTCATCTTTGATATTTGCGACTTTAGCCCTTTGTATTTGCATTTTGACTTCTTGTAATTGCGCTTTTACACCTGGGCTTCAAATATGGGCTTTGGGCTCTTTTTAAGCTTTAATTCTTTCTTTTATTATTTCGAGGCCTGCAGACAATAAATCACAAAATATTAATAAATGTGCAGAATTATATAAATAAATATGAAAATGTGACGGTAAATATGATGATAAAAATGTACTTTTCACTACCAATCACAACCTTTTTCAAGAAAAAGAACTTTCAATCATCTAAGTAAAAATGAGCGAATGATGTAAGAATTAGGTTCAACCCTCATAAGTCCTCCTATGTTTTAGTCTTCATAAAAGAAGAAATTAGGTTTTTCTTTTAGTTTAGAAAGGATTTTGTACTTCTAATTCATTCTGTTATTTTGCTTTAGATAGATATGCATAATGTGTAAGGTGATGTGCTTGGGATTTTTCAACTCAACTTTGAATATCATTTAATTTTATTAATATTTATCTTAATATTCTTGGTTTCATTAGGCTTCTACTTTACTCATGTAACACATATCAAGCCGATGACTCTCAACCAGATGATTTTAGGGGATCAGGTGAAAAAACACCCTCAGGTCAAATATGCAAGTAGAGTAGGCCACGAAATCAAGCTTTACTTATATATTATATATATTTAATTTGGCGTGAGTAATCATGCTTCTTAAGGCATAATTATCCAGTTTTTTTTTAAGTTGTATCTCTATGTCTCAAGTATGGTGTGTGGTTTATGCATATTCCACTAATGTTAATAAAAGGTATGAGTTATTTTCCTTATCCCTCCCAACTCTTAGTCAAACCAATATTTCTTGTTATTTAGGCTAAAATAAAGATTCATTAATAAGGTTTCCTTAATTCCTACAACCTTTTGGTAGTTTTATAAAGAGTGAAAATTCTTTTTTCATTCTGAAGATTTTTTTTTAAGTAAAAAGAAAAAGAAAAAGTGAAAGTGTTAGCAACCCCCCACCTATCTAATGCATTGTCCTCAATGAATGTCATGTAAACGTAAATGCAAGACATAGGGTGAAGGAAATGAGGTTACCGTCTTCATCGACTCGGGTCGGCCAAGTGCGAACAGGCGAAAGAATTGTCAAAAAATATAGAAGGGGTAAGCATATAAACAATAAGTATTTTTTTTTTTTGTGGTATGGATGGCTGTGGTTAGGTGCATGACGGGACAAAAAGAGTCAGCACACTATCAGCCTGTGATGCAGGCTCAGTGGTCAAAAAGGGCTTCAGTCTTTTCTCATTCACTTTGAATTCCGTGTTATTCGTAGGATCGACAATAATCACAGTACCATGTGGGAAAAAATGGTACACACAATGAACGGTCCAGACCAACGAGTTTTCAGCTTCCCCGCTAAAATATGAAGCCTAGAGTTATACAGCAGAACCTTGTCTCCCAGGGCAAAGTTTTTCCGGTTTATAATCTGATCATGAAAAAATTTAGCCTGCTTTTGGTAATCCGAGCATCCTCATAGGCTTCATTCTGTATTTCCTCTAATTCTGAGATCTGCAGTCTCCTTGGCTCATCGACCTTACTTAGATCAAAATTGAGTTGCTTAATGCCCATAGGACATGGTGTTCTAACTCTACTGGTAGATGACAGGCTTTTCAAATATGATTCTGTAGGGAGACATCCCCAGGACTGTCTTAAAAGCAGTGCGGTAAGCCCATAATGCATCGTTGAGTTTGACCGACTAATCCTTTCGATTTTGTCTGACAGTCTTTTCCAAAATGAGTTTATCTGTCGATTGGTGACTTCGACCTGCCTATTTGTCTGGGATGATACAGAGTAGATAACTTGTGATTGATGGAATATTTCTGCATCAGAGCTTCAAAAACTCTATTGAAGAAATGCGATCCATTATCACATATTATCGCTTTGGGGGTGTCAAATCGGGAGAAGACGTTTTCTTTGAGAAATTTGACAACCACTTTGTTGTCATTGGTCTTTGTTGGCACAACTTCTACCCATTTAGAGATGTAATCGACAGCAACCAAAATGAACTAGTTGTCGAAGGAATTAGGGAAAGGTCCCATGAAGTCGATACCTCAAACATCAAAAATTTCAACTTCTAGGATCGGGTTCAGGGGGCATCATGTCTCTTCTTGAAATTTTCCCACTCTTCTGACAATTTGCACATGTCTTACAAAAGTAGAATCAGTTTTTGAACAAAGTGGCCAGTAAAACCCACTTTGTAAAACCTTCTCTGCAGTATTGCGGGGATCGAAGTGTCCTCCGCATGCAAGTTCATGGCAAAAACTTAGCACACTCCTCTGTTCTTTCTCTGGTATGCATCGTCGAATAATCTGGTCGGGACGATACTTAAAAAGATACGACTCTTCTCAAAAGAAGTATCATACTTGGGCAAAGAAACGACACTGGTCTTGCTTTGTACAGTCAGCGAGTATTTGTCCAGTGGCTAGGTAATTGACTATGTCCGCATACCAGGGTTCCTTGAAAATGGCTAGGATGCGCTCGTCTGGGAAATCCTCGTTGTTCGGAGCTTGTATGATAGGTGCATTCAGAATTCGTGATAGATGATCAGTGACCACATTTTCTATACCTCGTTTATCCCAAATTTTCAGGTCAAATTCTTGAAGTAAAAGGATCCACCGAATCAGTCGGGGTTTTGCTTCCTTCTTGATTATGAGGTATTTTAGTGCCAAGTGATCCGTGAAAATCACCATCTTCGAGCCTAACAAGTAGGGCCGGAACTTTTCTAACGCAAAGACAACGGCCAAGAATTCCTTCTCGGTTGTTGTATAATTCCGTTGGCGTCATTCAAGGTCCTACTAGAGTAGTAAATCACGTGCTGCCTATTGTCGATGCGCTATCTTAGAACAGCGCTAATAGCAAAATCAGAGGCATCGCACATGATTTCAAACAGTTGTGCCCAATCAGGAGCAGAAATGATAGACGCAGAAATAAGTTCTTGCTTAAACTTCCCCCATGACTTGAAACATTCATCGTTAAAATCAAAGGCACGTCCTTTGCGAGCAGGTTTGTTAAGAGTCTAGCGATCTTGCTAAAATCCTTAATGAATCGTCGGTAGAACCCAGCATACCCTAGAAAGGATCTGATATCCTTGATGCTTTTGGTAGTGGAAGCTTAGCAATCACTTCTACTTTTGCCTTGTCTACTTCAATGCCTCTCTTAGAAATCTCATAGCCTAAGATAATCCCCTGTCTCACCATGAAGTGACATTTCTCCCAGTTCAGAGTATGAGTCTTTTCCTTGCATCTTTGCAGAACCAACTCAAGATGATGAAGACATTGTTCAAATGAATCTCCATAGATGGAGAAGTCATCCATGAAAATCTCAAGAAAACATTTTACCATGTCGGAGAACAAACTGAGCATGCACCGTTGGAATGTTGCGGGAGTATTGCACAATCCAAAGGGCATGCGTCGATAAGCGAAGGTTCCGAACGGACAGGTGAATGTGGTATTTTCCTGGTCTTCTGCAGCAATGGGGATTTGATTGTATCCCGAGTACCCATTTAGGAAGAAATAGTACTCATGTCCAGCTAAGCGTTCAACATTTGATAGATGAAGGGTAGCGGGAAGTGATTTTTATGGGTGGCTGCATTCAACTTTCTATAGTTGATACAAACACGAACCTTGGTAGGCAGTCTTGTTTGTACCAACTCTTTTTGCTTATTTTTAACCACCGTAAAGCTAGCTTTCTTCGGGACCTCATGAACTGGGCTAACCCATTGGCTATCAGAAATGGGATAAATGATCCCATTATCTAATAGTTTCAAATTTTTCACTCTTACTACCTCTTGCAAAAGTGGGTTAAGCCTGCGTTATGAACCCTCTTGGGACTTGCTTCATCGGTTAAATGGATTCTATGTTGAACTATGGCTGAACTTATCCCTTTGATATCCTTTATTGTTCATCCAATGGCTTCCCTATGTCTCTCCAGAATAGACATTAAGTTGTCCTCTTGTTTCTTAGTCAGGTGGGATGTTATGATGACTGGCAGGGTTTCTCTTCCGCACAGGTAGGCGTACTTGAGGTGTTCAGGTAAGCATTTTAGCTCTAGGGAAGGTGTTGCTTCATTGGAGGTAATATCCAGACTTTCAATCCTGTGATGAGGTATGATCGGGGAAAATCGCGCACAAAAAGTGTATGTTTAGAAATGAAGATTTAGTGTGTGTGCTTTGGCTTCCTCGATACTTCCGTTATAGCATAGAAGCTAAAACGAGTCGAATCCACAAGGACGGGAGGCGATAGAAGCTTTACCGGTTGATTCACGTGTTTGTTAAAAGTTCTTCAAAGTTTTAAAGAATGAAAAGAAAGGAAAAGAAAGAATGAAAAGAGAAGTACGGTGAAATACGAAGAAGTGGGGGACATAGAAAAGAATGGTTTTTGTAGTTTTTGATATTTCTAAACAAAGTGAAAAAGAAAGAAAACTCACGGCTACTAACTACTAATAACTCCACCAACACGCTAACCTCTTAGTGATAGTTGCCTCACACGTATCATTGGCCATCACTAGTCCTTGGTTCAAGAGCGATTCAAATCATGACCCATATGTAACTCATCACAACCCAACTCAACAAACAAGTACAAGCTACACTTAAATCATCAAAACCCGATAAGAGCAAGCATGAAGTAAAGTAATGTTAGCTTGTTAGTGGTTAGGAAGTTAGAGTTAGATCCATCATCATGAGCCATCAATGGCTCTTGCAAGAGCAAGGCCAAAACGAGGCTATTAGATTCATGTGGATTATCATAAAAGAAGTTAGCAAGTTGGTGGTTAGTAGTTAGTTGCCATGAGAGAAAAGTTTAGCTAAACATGTAAAAGAGATTAGAGAGAAGAAAAATAGAGAGGTAAAGAGAGCACCTTTCATAGATTGTCACCTTCTATTACAAGCACTCTTGCATTCCAAGCATGTACCACTCTCTCTCCCTAATACAAGATCTAAAACAAAATGGAAAATACAATGGGGAAGAAGAAGAACTAACCTAACCTAAACTAAACTACAACATGGAAATCAAAACTACCCTAAAATCTGTATATCTCCCTTCTGCAAACTCCAGAGGAGTATTTATAGGCACCAGCGAAGGGGGGGACAGGGGACAAGATGTGACCCAAAACGGCGCGCACGGCGCGGCCGTATTGCCGCGGAAACGCGGCAAATGCCGCGTTTCTGCGGCAGTCCTTGGGCGGCGCGCGCGGCGCCGCCTGCTGCGCGTTGCCCTGTTGTCCCCCTGTCGGCTAAAGCTCCCGGTTTTGGTTTTGCAGCCCCTGATTTTGACAGAATCAGTTCTCTAGGTCAATAGCTATTTAATACCCTTTTAATCACCAATTAAATGGTGATTTGGGTCTTCTTCTTCATTTGAACACCATTAACCTAGGATCAAGCAAGCAAGGTATTATTAGCAGAATTTATTTATCAAATAAATGTGAGATGTGATGAAAATTATGCAAAATTAGAGACTAATCACACCCCCACACTTATCTTTTGCTCGTCCCGAGCAAAACAAAAACTAAGAAAATTATTACACCACTTTCGCAGGTGACGCGATTGCACTGAGCATGTGCAACAAGCCCTTAAACCTCTAAGTTCCCCTTAGAGGAGGAGTTTTATCTCCTGAGGGTTTTCAGCGGATTACACCCACAAAATCCATAAAGAAAGAAATCAAATGTTAGTATTTTGAAAACACATACTAAGTCAAAATGCAAAAAATCTTTGTTATAAATTAAATGTAAGAATTTAAAATTGAATTGACTTTTTGATCTCTCATAAAACTCTTAGAAAAATATGCACTTTGTGAACAGTGAAGGTTTTTGGGATATTGACTCTAACTTTCATGCCATTTATTTATATTATCATTTTTTTTCTTCCATAGTTTTCTTAGGCTTTCGTATTTACCCGGGTAGTGAGTCTTTAGCCGGTGACTCCCAACCAGATGGTCTTAGGGCACCAGATGAGAAAACATCCCTCGGACTTAAGGACTCGAGTAAACAAGGCCACAAAACTAAATGGGATTATTTTATTTTTATCCACCATTTTAGGTGTGAATAATCATGCTTCCTGAGGCATAATTACCCAACTTCAATAAGTGGTTTTTATTGTCATAATTTCTTTTTTTTTAAATATATTTTTATGGCATTTCTAGTCTTTGTTTCAATCCCAAAATTTGTGTAAGTGTGAAGTGCATAAATCTAAGGTAAAAAATTCAAGATCAAATTATCTTTTCAATCTTATTTTCTTATCCTAAAATTTAAACAAGATCTATTACTTTGACTCAGTTTAAAATTTCATAATTTTAGGTCTTCATAATTCCTAAGATAATCTTATTTTCTTAAAAATGGATCAAAACTATTTCTCTTGTTTCAAAAAATTTTGTAAAAAGAAAAGAAAAGAGTTTTTATATAAAAGATTTTTTTTTAATATAAGAAAAAGAAGTGTAAAAGAAAGAAAATATAAAACTAACTACGTTAGTAAACCCTCCCCCACACTTATCTCATGCATGGCCCTCAATGCATCGTGAATGTGTAAATACATCAAACAAATGGAGAGGGAAGGAAGATTACCTCAAGGGGGTGGCTCTGGTGGTGGTCGGATTAGGCCAAGCGTTGCGACCCAATCAAGATATCGTGGATCATCCGAAATCCACCAAGGACCTCTCTAATATGACCCAATAAAATTTTGATTGAATGAATGATCTTATTTAAAAAGTTATCCCCATCTAATTTCAAATTTTCAAAAATAATTATAGAGTCATTTTCTTCAACATTCTTGTCCAACAATGAAGTGTGATTTTGAGAGATGATTGATTTGGACTCAAATAGAATAGGAACAAAAACCGATACCAACTCGGGAAGTTGACTCAAATCAAGTCGAGAGTCAACAATGAGAGTCGAAAATGGTTCAAAAATAGGGTCCAAACCAAAGAAGTGATGTTCACACACTTTCCCTATGAATGAAGTGTGATCATGAGAGATTGGTGATTCCATTTCACGGTGTACTGGTACAGGATTCAACGTTGACTCCGGAATAGAGAAAAAATCTGGTAAAGATACCGGAGTCATTATTGAATTAAAAAGCGAAATGGAATTACTAACATGAGGTTCAGGATCACAGTCAGGTTCGGTTTCAATTTCAGGAAAGGGATAACTTGCCAGAATGTCCAGGTGATTTTCATAACTTGGAGCGTGGTCAAGTGCAAATGTATGTTCTGAAATTGAAGCTGGATTTCCAAAATGACATGATTCATGGGTCCAATCAGTAGATTTAGGGATATAAGAATCGGTCAAAGGTTGACAAGAAAGATTATCCTCGCTTTCATTGATCAATTCGCTCATAATTGAGTCTAACCTACTGTTAGATTGGGTAAGAGAATTTGGATTCAGAATCATGTCTTCCATGTTCTTTGTAATGGGTTCTTGAAAAAATGCATATGGAAGTTAATTTTGGAAATTATGGTGAATTTGTGAGTCCATCGGATTTTAATCTGACTCACGCAAGGGTTCCATACTCAAGTCCAGTATTGATGGTTGTTTATTTTGAATAGGTGAGACTGGAAAAGATGAGTTGGACTCTTGAAAATTTGATTGAGATGAGAGTCCAACATGTTTTGCATTCTATCACAAAAGACTTCCAAACGCTTTTCTACCTCAATTTCTTCTTCAATTGGATGCTCTAGAAAAGGAGGATGCGGAGTTTGATATGAGAAGGATTGTGAATTGAGCAAATTTTGCATTTGTTATAGGGACTCTTCTATACTCCTTTCCAATGATGATTTTTCTTCAATTGGTGGTTCAGGAAAAGGAGTATATGAATCAAAATTGGGGAATGAATATTGTGAAAATTGTGGACAAGGCGGTTGAAAGTTTGACTCGGGGGAGTTGAATCCCCATGGACTCTGTGAAGAGTAGAAATTATTTTGAAAATCTTGGTTATAGGATTGGAGATATGGGTCATATTGATTCGGATAATCCCAACCCGGCATATATGGTTGGTTCATGTTGTACATGGCCAGGTCAGAGTTATCCGAGTCAAATGAGGTCGGGGTGAAATATGGATTCATATTATAATTGAGAGAATTGTTGTTGTTAAAATCCATTTCACAATTAAAAAAAAAAGAAACAAACAAACAACAAACAAACAAACAAAAAGAAAACAAGCCTATGCTAGGGTTGACTTAGACCTAGACGACTCCTAACTGGTTAGACTGTCCACGGGGGGTCTATTGTCGGAAGCTGACCACGAGTTAATCGGCCAGGTAGGGGCAAGATCGGTGGGAGGTATCCGTGCCGGAGCAACGGGCCTAATTATGCCAAACCACCGTTCTTCGAGGTTTCGCCTCTCAATCCCCAACCTTAAACACCGATTTAGCAAGAGTCAAATTCTAACAACTTCCCCCTTAGGTCAATCTCCTAAATGAGTCCGAGATGTCCCTAGGGGCCAACGTCTAGCATTTTTATTAGGCTTGGGTTGTGTGAGTGGGGAGGTGATTTTTGGGCTAAGGGAGGGTAATAACTTCCCCACCTTATGTTGTATTGGGTTTTACCCTTAAGTTAAATTCGTGCAAGTGTGCAATATAGATAAGAATGAACACAAAAAAGCGAGTAAATCACTGAAATGTTTGTCCTAACTATATGCAATGCAATATGTGCACCTCCTACAAGATCACAACAACACAAGAATAAAATACAGTATATTGGAATGAAATTGACACGTGCCTAGATGCAAATGTCTAAACCGTTTTAAAGCATCCAATTACCGTATTTTAATTCTTAATATTATTTACAGTGTACAGGTAATAAAAAATTAGCAGCAGAAAATAAGAATATACAAGAATTACCCGACCACACTTGAGCAAGTGTGGACTTCTGCAATGCTAAAACATTAACCTGTACACCAAAAACAAAGAAGAAAGGTTAACAAGAACGTGAAATCAAACCGTTCCCATCCCCGGCAACGGCGCCAAAATTTGATCAGGGAAAAATCGCGCACAAAAAGTGTATGTTTAGAAATGAAGATTTAGTGTGTGTGCTTTGGCTTCCTCGATACTTCTGTTATAGCATAGAGGCTAAAACGAGTCGAATCCACAAGGACGGGAGGCGATAGAAGCTTTACCGGTTGATTCACGTGTTTGTTAAAAGTTCTTCAAAGTTTTAAAGAATCAAAAGAAAGGAAAAGAAAGAATGAAAAGAGAAGTACGGTGAAATACGAAGAAGTGGGAGACATAGAAAGAATGTTTTTTGTAGTTTTTGATATTTCTAAAATAAAGTGAAAAAGAGAAAACTCACGGCTACTAACTACTAATAACTCCACCAACACGCTAACCTCTTAGTGATAGTTGCCTCACACGTATCATTGGCCATCACTAGTCCTTGGTTCAAGAGCGATTCAAAGCATGACCCATATGTAACTCATCACAACCCAACTCAACAAACAAGTACAAGCTACACTTAAATCATCAAAACCCGATAAGAGCAAGCATGAAGTAAAGTAATGTTAGCTTGTTAGTGGTTAGGAAGTTAGAGTTAGATCCATCATCATGAGCCATCAATGGCTCTTGCAAGAGCAAGGCCAAAACGAGGCTATTAGATTCATGTGGATTATCATAAAAGAAGTTAGCAAGTTGGTGGTTAGTAGTTAGTTGCCATGAGAGAAAAGTTTAGCTAAACATGTAAAAGAGATTAGAGAGAAGAAAACATAGAGAGGTAAAGAGAGCACCTTTCATAGATTGTCACCTTCTATTACAAGCACTCTTGCATTCCAAGCATGTACCACTCTCTCTCCCTAATACAAGATCTAAAATAAAATGGAAAATACAATGGGGAAGAAGAAGAACTAACCTAACCTAAACTAAACTACAACATGGAAATCAAAACTACCCTAAAATCTGTATATCTCCCTTCTGCAAACTCCAGAGGAGTATTTATAGGCACCAGCGAAGAGGGGGGACAGGGGACAAGATGTGACCCAAAACGGCACGTGTGGCGTGGCCGTATTGCTGCGGAAACGCGGCAAATGCCGTGTTTCCACGGCAGTCCTTGGGCGGCGCGCGCGGCGCCGCCTGCTGCGCGTTGCCCTGTTGTCCCCTGTCGGCTAAAGCTCCCGGTTTTGGTTTTGCAGCCCCTGATTTAGACAGAATCAGTTCTCTAGGTCAATAGCTATTTTAATACCCTTTTAATCACCAATTAAATGGTGATTTGGGTCTTCTTCTTCATTTGAACACCATTGACCTAGGATCAAGCAAGCAAGGTATTATTAGCAGAATTTATTTATCAAATAAATGTGAGATGTGATGAAAATTATGCAAAATTAGAGACTAATCAAGGTACACTTGGGCTTGACGCCCAGTCCACTGCCGAATCTACAATCTGGTCTAAATTAAAATCCTCAGATTCCAGATCAAACTCTACCTCTGTTTCTATCTCCATACTTTCCTCATGCTCACTGGTCAGATTTTCAATGGAATTGACCTCAAAAGTCTGATCATTGATATCCCTAGGTTGTCTTCCAAGATTGAAGACATTGACTTACTTCGTCATGTCTCCAAAGGTCAATCGCATGGACCCGTTCTTACAGTTGATTACGGCATTGGCTGTAGTAAGGAATGGGTACCCTAAGATGACCGGAGTTTGAGACCGTGGATTTGATACAGGTTGGGTCTCAAGCACAATGAAGTCATGGGGTAGATGAAATCCCCAACCTGGATAAGGACATCTGTGATTTTCCCCTTCGGGATTTTCACAGATCGGTCAGCTAACTGAATGGTGACTCGAGTTGGACTCAGCTCGCCCACCCAAGTTGCTGGTATACTGAGAGAGGTAGCAAGTTGATACTTGCTCCCAGGTTAAGAAGCACTCTGCTAATTTCTATTTGTCCTATGGTGCAGGAAATTATGGGACATCCGGGATCCTTGTATTTCACCGAAATGGGATCAGACAGAATTTTTCTTATATTGGTTGCCAAGAACACTTTCTTGGGCACATTTGTTTTTCTCTTCTTCGTACACATATCCTTAAGAAATTTGGCATAAGCTGGGACTTGTTGGATAGCGTCAAGAAGAGGCACATTCAGTTTAACCTGGTTAAACATCTCAAGCATATTCTCCATGTGCATATTCTTATTGTTGTTCGTAAGCCTATTGGAAAAGGGTGTTACAGGCTTATGAACTTGTTCAGTAACTTTTCCTCGTCAGATGTTTGTGGAGCAGATTGGGAGAAACTAGCAGAGGTGGAGGTTAGAGTAGGATCAATGTGGACTGAATTTTTCTGTTGGTAGACCTGATTGTCCACCTTCTTTCCAGATCGAAGTGTGTGAACAGTATTACACTGGTTGATCGAAGGATCCTAATTTCATACGCTTGATTGGAGTTTTTAGGGTTAACTAGCGGCTGACTAGGTAAAGTACCCTTTAGTCTTTCACTTAGAGAGCTAGCTAATTGGCTCATCTGCATTTCCAATCTCGATATGGCCTGTGAATGGTTGTTCAGCGTTTGTTCCTGATTTTGCATGAAAGCGGCTTGGAACTTCATGAAAGCTTCCATGCTCTCCTCCAGTTTGCTGAATTTCTTTTCCATTGGTGAACTTTGGGAGGAGGAAGATGGGGCTTGACTGGGAAAATTTGGTGGAGGAGTGGGATGGTGAAAATTATTGGAGAAATTAGGCCTTGGAGGATTGTTCTAGGCCCAAGAGAAATTTGAGTGATTCCTCCAACCAGGGTTGTACGTCTGCGAGTACGAATTGTGTGGCGGCCGTGAGTAGGCCGCGTTCAGGTGTTCCGGTGACATTTGCTGGGTATGAAAAATAGGGCACTCTTCAAAGACATGGTTCCGTGCCTGACAGTATGAACAACCTGGATTGTGAATTGGTGGTGGGTTGATTTGGTTGACATTGGCTGGCTCTTTTATTTCTAGAGCCTCTATTCTCCTCATTAGGGTTGCAATCTTAGTTTCTGTAACTATGGATGATTTTAAAGATAGGAGCCATTCTCTTGAAGGTATAAATTGTGAATTCCTTGGTTTTTTCGAGGATGACTCCCATTGCAGGGTTTTCTCAGCTAAATCCTCAAATAAATTCCAACCCTGATTCTCATCCTTTTGCAAGAACCCTCCCTGACACATGGTTTCTAACAGGGTTTTCGTCTGATAATCTAAACCATCGTAGAGAATCTGGCACTGACGCCATTTCTCCATACCGTGATGAGGGTACTGAGCTAGGAGATCTTTGAATCACTCAAAGTATCTCCAAAATGGCTCGCTCGGTTCTTACCTGAACTGCATGATATTCTTTCTAATGAGGGCAGTTTTTGGAATTGGGTAGAATTTCTTCAAGAAGGCCTTAACAAAATCATCCCACGTTGTAATTGAATCTGCCGCCAAACTGTATAACCATTTTTTAGCTTGGTCCTCTAGAAAAAGGGGATGAAACGTAACCTAATGGCATCGTCTTCTAGCTGGGGAATATGCATTATGAGGCATACTTCTTCAAATTCCCTAACAAAGAAGCATACGTCCTCTGATTCTAAATCATGAAACTTTGGGAGAGTGTTTGATGAATTAAGGATTTAATTCAAAATTATTTTCATTTGCCTCAGGTAATTTTATACAAGATGGCAATGAGATTCTGATCGGGTAAAATCTGTCCTGAAGTGACGCCATCACCGGTTATGGATGTAAAGATAGAGAAGTATTTTTGGTTAATCTGAAAGTTACAGGTCTCTCACCCACTCTTGCATGCAGCACACCACAAGAAACATAAAGGCAATAAACAATCGAGAAGAATAAAAAACAAACAAAAGAAAGAAAAATAACCACAAAGCTTTAGTCTAAGGTACCTGGACCAAAACAACTCCTAACTGGTCGATTCTCCGGGGGAGGGTTGTTGCAGGAACTCGACTACAAGCTAATCGGCTAGGAAAAGGAAAAACTCGGTGGGAGGTATCCGAGCGTGATCCACGGGCCTTAATTATGCCAAACTACGAAGCTTTTGAGGCTTTGCCTCTCAATCCACTTTTCTTAGACACGGATTTTGCAGGAGTATAGTTCTTGCAATTTTCATCCTCGGTTAATCTCTTAGTGAGTCCGAGATGTCCCTAGGGCCAACGTCTATTAATTTTTAGTTAAGACTTGGGATAGTGTGAGTGCACTTGGAGATAGTTTTTGGCTAAGGAAGGGTGATGAAATCCCCACCTTATCTTATTTATTTGGGACTTTGTCGTTATTGTTAATTGTGCAAGTGTACGGTTTATTCACAATAAGGTAACACTCAAAGCGATAAATCACTCTAAAATGTTGGTCCTATTCTATATGAATGCACACGTACCTTTTCTCCAGCACTCTTCAATAGAAATTGAAATAAATTGAAATAGACACGTGCCCTAAATGCAAGAGTCTAATCCAAATTTTAATTAAGTAACAAGTGGATTTCTGTTAAGTTTATTACACATGTATAAGGTGAAGCATTCAAGAGAACTAAAATTTTGAGAAAGCAATTTGAGCGGCTTTTGGCAACCCTGCAGAAGAGTTTGTTAGTACTTCAATCGGAGAAACTCGCTTTACACGAATTTTCGAGGGCTAATGAATCCTCGTGCAACGTCTTTGTCCACCACTTTCGCTTTCCGTGATAGTGAGCTCCTTGATACTTCTCCTACACACAAGAACAAAGAAAAATATTTAGTATTGAACAATAAACCTTTCCCTCCCCGGCAATGGCGCTAAAATTTGATCGGCAAAAAGTATGTACAAATATAAAGTAAAGGAATGTGGGTTGATGTTACTGCTTTTGCGATTCTTCTGTAGTAGCGAAGTGGCTATGCGGGTCGTATCCACAAGGAGGGAGAGCAATGAAAACTTGATGTGGCTTCTTTGTTTAAGAAAAGAGAAAGTTCTTTGTTTCAAATAAAGAATTAAAAAATGAAAACAAGTTGCCTTCAAAAATTATTTTAGAATGATTTGGTGATTTGTAAAATTGGATTTTCTTAATGGTAAAACGCATGCTAACTTTCTACTAAGTGCTCCCACTAATCCCTAACTTCTTGAAGATGTAGTCTCACGATGGATCATAGGCAAGTATTACCTTGATGCATAAGACCTATTCACGTTGGGACCGAATGAAAGTCCTTCCTTTAACTTAGCTTCACACGGCAAAACTTGGACATCCCTTATCAAGATCCAATAGAAGGCGAGAATAAGGGAAGACACAAGTGCACTAATGGTATCGACAAAGTTAAAAGAAAAATCTCTAATTTATGATTGAGGCTAAACCTGCACACAAAATACGAGATTATAGAACTTAAGAAAGGAATGTGCAAGTGCTCAATTCTTCCGCTATAACAAGTGGCTATGCGGGTCGTGATCCACAAGGAGGGTTTGCGATGGAAGCTTTACGTGTCTTTATTGAAATCGTTAAGAAAACAAAAGAAAGTTCTTCTCTGTTTTTAAAGTTAAGAAAATGAAAAAGAAAGTTGTTAAAGTTAAGAAGAAAGCGGGAGATGAAGAAGGTGAAAAATCAGAAAATGAAAGAAAGCGACAAAGTACAAATGAAGTGAAAAGAAGAATGAAAACGATTTGGAGGAAGTGGTGTTTGTGATTTAGTTTACAGAAATAAAAGAAAAGAAATAAAAACAATTGCTTACCTTCTTTTCGTCAAAAGCTTACCTCGAGTTTTCAGCAACGATTTTACCTTGAAGTGGAGGCATTCAGCGCATAGCCCATAAGATTCGAGTATTGGTCTTCGTCCACATTACATCATCAAGACTACTTCAAGAATGAAATGATACAGAGAGAGACTCTATTCCATCGTCATGAGCTATCGGTGGCACTCGCAATGGCAAGGCTCTTTCGATGCTTTTAGACTCACTTGAAAGACGATTGTACGAAAAAGAAAAGTAAAATAGAAACGAAGAAGAAGAAGAAGACTAAATAGAAGTGCATACACAAAAAGAACACTGATTCGATTTCATTACAATCAAAGAAAGAAATAAGTCTTACACCGGTGTCACTCCAGCTCAAACTTCAGTCTTGTTCTTCGATGAAAGTCGATCTCCTCTGAATTACATAAATGAAAACTAAAATTACATAAAAAGAAAGACTAAAAACCTAAACTAAGAAATGAAAACTAAGCTAAATCCTAATCTGCATTGGCCTCCTTTTGCCTTTGAGTGCAGGTATTTATAGGAGAAATGGAGGGGGTAGAGGTGGATATTCAGTTCTGATCTGCTGTTTGTTGGCTTGTTGATTGCTGAATATCACTTAACAACTGACTGAATTAGAAATAATGACCAACATAAGAGTTGTAGCTCTGTCAGTCTGCTTTCTGGATCATCTTGAATCATCAGAATTGAGATTCTGTAGCAAAAGTTATGATTCGAATACTAAAATGTATCCAGTCAGAATCTGAATCAAACTTGCTTGATCTTTGCTTCAACCGATCGATTCTGAGAGGATTCTTCTCAACCAGTTTTCAACCTCTTGATTTTTCCCTGATTTACTGAGTGTGAATTAATTCTGATTTAATTCAGAATTTTGGTGGGCTTTGGGCTCATTTCTCTTCATCTCCTTAAAGAATGGGCCTGCAAATAAATTCAACATTTAATTAGGACAATGCAGGCTTTTATTCTAAATAAGTATGAAAATATGATATTAAATATGCAACATTAGCGACCAATCACACCCCCATACCTATCTTTTGCTCGTCCTCGAGCAAAACAACTAAACTATACTAAGGATTATTAGACCACTTTCGCAGGTCACGCGATTGCACTGAGCATGTGCAACAAGCCATTAAACCTCTAGGTTACCCCTAGAGGACGAGTTTTGTCTCGTGAGGGTTTTCAGCGGATTGCACCCACAAAATCCATAAAGAAAGGGAAATAAAGAGTTAGTATTTTCGAAAAGCATTTTGAAAGAGAAAAAATATTTGACATATAATTGTAAGATTTAAGCAATCTATAAGTTATAGGAAAAATGAATTTTTCATTCCTAAACTTAATCTCTATTCAAAAATTTGTTATCAAATTAAAGTAAGGAGTCAAATTGTACTTCTCATCTCGTCTATTACTTTACCCTAAGTCATATGCACTTGTGACTGTGAAAATTTTAACTAAGGGTTCATTAACTCTAACTCTTATGCCTTATTTATTTATATATATATATTTTTTGTGGTATTATTCCTTAGTTTAGGCTTTCTAATCTGCCCATGTAACGAGCCTTTAATCGATGACTCTCAAACCAGACGGTCTTAGGGCACCAGGTGAGAAAACAACCCTAGGACTTAAGGACTCGAGCAAACAAGGCCACAAAACTAAGGATTTTATTATATGAACCTCTTTTAGGCGTGAATACTTATGCTTTATTAGGCACAAATACCCAGCTTAATCAGAGGATTTTTTTTATATATTTTTCAAACTTATCTAATCATCTTTCACATAAATACTAAGGCTTTCTTAGGCCAAAGCACCTAGCTAATCAATAATTAGATTTGTTTATCTTTATCTTTTTTTTTCTTTTTTCTTTTTTTTATAAGGCATAAGAATCTTTGTTTTTGAACCCTAAGTGTGTAAGTATATGAAGTGTGCATATTTCATCAAGGTAAAGATCAAGACTAAATTACTTTGACAAATTATCTTCCTAACCCTAAAAATCAAACAAATAATCTTATTTTGACCAAGTATAAGAAATCCTAATTTGAATTTTCCTATTCCTTAAAATTAACTTAATTTCTTACAAAAATAAGTAAAAATATTGTTTCTATTTTTCAAAAAGTTTTTAAAAGTAAAGAAAAATGTCAATTTTTTTTTTAAACAAAAAGAAAAGTTATGTTAGACCCTCCCCCACACCTATCTCATGCATTGTCCTCAATGTATGAATTAATACATAGATGCATGAAAAAGACGAAAGGGAAGGAAAAGGTTACCTTAAGGTGGTGGTTCCGGTGGTGGTCTGATTGGTCCACGAAACATGGCCCAATCAACTTTTCTTGGGTCTCGGAGGAACCCACCAGAAATATCTTTAATATAACCCATTAAAAAGATAACTCCATTAAGAAGTTTTATTAAAAATTTAACCCCATCTAATTTCCAAATTCCATAATTGATTTCGGAGTCAAATTGTCAACCACCTCGTCCCAGAATAGAACAGTTGACTTGGACTCAGGAAGGACAGGAACTAATACCGACTCAGGAAGGTGACTTAAGTCAAGTAAAGGTTCAGGAGTCGAAATAGGTTCAGAAATTGGGTCCAAGTCAAGAAGTTGAAACTCCAGTCCACATGTATTTTCTAACAATGGAATGTGACTTAATGTGGGTGATTCCAGTTCATGAATGATAGGTGGAGGAATCAAAACTGACTCTAAAACATTACTCAAGTTTGGTAACACAACAGGAGTCAAGATTGATTCAGAAAGTTGAACTGGATCACAGATATGAGAATTTAGGTCACATATCTCATTGACTTCAATATCAAAAAATTGAGAACTTGCCAATTTGTCAATAGGATCTTCAAGAGTGTATAATTGGTCAAGTTCAATATGATCCTCACAGATGGGTGATTCAATTTCATTATGGATTGGTACAGGATCCAATGTTGACTCGGGGAAAAGATCGAAATCAGGTGAAGATACCGGAGTCATTATTGAATCAGGAAGAAGCATTGAATCACTAAGTTGGGGTTCAAGATCATATTCATTCTCAAGTTCTATTTCAGGAAAAGGAAAACTTGCTAAACTATCAATATCTTTTTCAAAATTTGGAGTTTGGGCAAGTTCAAGTGGTTGTTCTGAAATGGAATCTTGATTTCCAAAACTACATGACTCTTCGGCTCTAACAGAATAGTTAGTGACATCAGGACGGTGGGAACATAGAGATTCGACCATCATATCTATGTCACGATTACGAGTGTTTTGAGCCTGAGTCATGGCTTCAAGCATCTTTTCATAGTTGATAGGTTCATTGTTTTGATGAAAAGATGAAGAATTGTCTTGGAAGTGGTAGTGAAATTGTGAGTCCATCAGATTTTGGGATTTGTGTTTGGACTCACGCATACTCATTTCCATAATTGATGGTTTCCTATTTTGGACGGGTGGAACTGAGTATGAATCTTGAACATAGTGTGGACTGGGTGGAGAAGGAGGGCAAGGTGGTTGGAAATTATGCTCGGGGGAGGTGAATCCCCACTGACTCGGTGAAGAGTTGAAATCATTATGGAAATTATAGTTATTAGATGGGGGGTATGGGTCATATTGATTCGGATAAGACCAATCCGGCACACTAGGTTGGTCAAAGTTATGATATGCCGGGTTGGTAATATCTGAAAATGAAGTCGGTGTGTAATATGGATTATTATTGTAGTTGAAAATATTATTATTATAGTCCATATCACACAATAGAATACAAACAAAGAAAAAACAAACAAATAAACAAACAAAAAAGAAAAAATTCTAGCCTAAGTTAGGGTAGACTTAGGACCTAGACGACTCCTAACTGGTTAGACTGTCCACGGGAGGTCTAATGTAGACTTTAACCACAAGCTAATCAGCCAGGTCAGGGCAAGGTTGGTGGGAGGTTTTCCGTCAAAGACGTTCCTTAATTAAATAACCACCAACCTTCGGGCTTTCGGCCCTCAATCCCTTTCCTAGACACTGATTTTGCAGGAGTTAGATTCCAACATTTTTCCCCCTTAGGATAATCTCCTAATTGAGTCCGAGATGTCCCTAGGGCCAACGTCTACTCATTTTAAGTTAGGCTTGGGTTAGTGAGTGCTTGGAGATGGTTTTTGGGCTAAGGAAGGGTGATCAAATCCCCACCTTATCTAGATTTGGGTTTTGCCCTTAGAATTGATACGTGCAAGTGTGCAAGATATAGAAAAGTAGCATTCAAAAGCAAAATCACCCAAGAATGTTTCCTAAACTATATGCTATGCATACATACCTTGTCTCCAGCTCTCTTCAACAGTAAAGTAAAAGAATTGAAAAGACTTGTGCCTAGAATGCAAATGTCTAATCAATTTTTAACTTTCAACGAATCTTTTACTGTTGATTATTAGCAGGTTTATGTTATGGCATATAAAAGAAAATAGAGTTGCAGAAAGCTAGAATTTTGCAAAGCAAGCTGCCCTGCAAAAAGATGGTTAGTAGTGCACTCCTCCTTGCCGCGAAAACGCGGCAAAAGCCACGAAAGCGCGGCAATTCAGAGGGTCCTTGGTCTCTGTTTTTTGGAACAAAGACCCAAGACCACTTATATGTTTCTGCAATCCTTTATTTCTACTTTGCTTGCCCTGAACCTGCAACAGAGAAGAAAATTCGTTTAGCTCTAAAAAAAATTCAGATTTCAAAAAAAAAAAATTTCAGATTTCAATAAAAAACATGTTACCCTCCCCGGTAACGGCGCCAAAATTTGATTGAGGCTAAACTTGCACACAAAATACGAGATTATAGAACTTAAGAAAGGAATGTGCAAGTGCTCAATTCTTCCGCTATAGCAAGTGGCTATGCGGGTCGTGATCCACAAGGAGGGTTTGCGATGGAAGCTTTACGTGTCTTTATTGAAATCGTTAAGAAAACAAAAGAAAGTTCTTCTCTGTTTTTAAAGTTAAGAAAATGAAAAAGAAAGTTGTTAAAGTTAAGAAGAAAGCGGGAGATGAAGAAGGTGAAAAATCAGAAAACGAAAGAAAGCGACAAAGTACAAATGAAGTGGAAAGAAGAATGAAAACGATTTGGAGGAAGTGGTGTTTGTGATTTAGTTTACAGAAATAAAAGAAAAGAAATAAAAACAATTACTTACCTTCTTTTCGTCAAAAGCTCACCTCGAGTTTTCAGCAACGATTTTACCTTGAAGTGGAGGCATTCAGCGCATAGCCCATAAGATTCGAGTATTGGTCTTCGTCCACATTACATCATCAAGACTACTTCAAGAATGAAATGATACAGAGAGAGACTCTATTCCATCGTCATGAGCTATCGGTGGCATTCGCAATGGCAAGGCTCTTTTGATGCTTTTAGACTCACTTGGAAGACGATTGTACGAAAAAGAAAAGTAAAATAGAAACGAAGAAGAAGAAGAAGACTAAATAGAAGTGCATACACAAAAAGAACACCGATTCGATTTCATTACAATTAAAGAAAAGAAATAAGTCTTACACCGGTGTCACTCCAGCTCAAGCTTCAGTCTTGTTCTTCGATGAAAGTCGATCTCCTCTGAATTACATAAATGAAAACTAAAATTACATAAAAAGAAAGACTAAAAACCTAAACTAAGAAATGAAAACTAAGCTAAATCCTAATCTGCATTGGCCTCCTTTTGCCTTTGAGTGCAGGTATTTATAGGAGAAATGGAGGGGGTAGAGGTGGATATTCAGTTCTGATCTGCTGTTTGTTGGCTTGTTGATTGCTGAATATCACTTAACAACTGACTGAATTAGAAATAATGACCAACATAAGAGTTGTAGATCTGTCAGTCTGCTTTCTGGATCATCTTGAATCATCAGAATTGAGATTCTGTAACAAAAGTTATGATTCGAATACTAAAATGTATCCAGTCAGAATCTGAATCAAACTTGCTTAATCTTTGCTTCAACCGATCGATTCTGAGAGGATTCTTCTCAACCAGTTTTCAACCTCTTGATTTTTCCCTGATTTACTGAGTGTGAATTAATTCTGATTTAATTCAGAATTTTGGTGGGCTTTGGGCTCATTTCTCTTCATCTCCTTAAAGAATGGGCCTGCAAATAAATTCAACATTTAATTAGGACAATGCAGGCTTTTATTCTAAAATAAGTATGAAAATATGATATTAAATATGCAACATTAGCGACCAATCAATTTACAAAAACAAGTAAAGTATACAATCCATAGATCATCAAAAACCCGTTAAGCATGAAATATAAGAAAGCGAATACTTGTATGTAAGTTAGAGTTAGAACCCTCGTCTTAAGATGTCATAGCTCTCGTTTACACAAGGCTTATTTGACACTATTGACTCATTTGGGTTATCAATCAAGTTGTTAGAGATTAATGGGTTAGTAGTTAGTTAGCTATGCAAAACAAAGGAAGGAAGTAAAGAGAAAGGGAGTTACACTACAATAAGAAAGTAAAAGCAAATAAAAAACACAAGTAAATAGAAAGAAGAAAGAGAAGTAGTTACTTGTATTAGCTTGTCACTTTCAAATACAACTTGTACACACTCTCACTCTTTCACTCTAATGGCTAAACTAACTAGAAGAAGAAGGAAATATAAAAACAACTACAACTCCTAGAAGCAAAGTAACAACAACACTCTAAACTCTGGATCTGCTTCTCTTCAAAACCCCAGGGGGGTATTGAAAATCACCTAGAGGGGGGGTGAATAGGTGATTATGCTAATCAATGCACAATAAAAATTTATGATGCAACAAGTGAATATAACTATGAAAATGAAGAGCAAGTACAATATGAATTAAGTAGATAAAGCAATATAAAGTTAGCAAGAATTAAGAGCAAGTAAGAACAAGTAAACCAAACGAAAACACGAGGAATTTTTCCGAGGTTCGAGCACCCAGCTCTACGTCCCGCCTTCACCCAGAAGGATTTCTAACCACTATAATATCACAAAGAATTACAACCAATGGAGTACCCAACTCCACAACTTTAAGTACAAGTTCTCTCTTAGTGATCAAAAGATCACAAACTATCTTTTGTAAACGCCTCTTTCCCTTACAAGAGCCCTGTAGAGTAATGATTAGTATTGAAGCTCAAAATAGTGTAAGTGAAAAAGGAAATGAATTAGAGAGAGTTTAGAAAATGAAACTTTAGCGATGAGAAACTCTTCAGCACAAAAACCAAGGACCAAACTCTCTTGAAAACTTTTGAAGACTTTGAAACTTTTCTATATAGCTTGTTGTATCTTTTTCTTTCTTGTTGTTGTCTCAAACATAACCCTAATCACCACTATTTATTGGATAGGGCTAGGGATCAAAAGGTAAACTCATATAATATCAATGAGGAAGATTTTGACCCATAAAATATCCCCTAAATTCGTTTAAAAACGAAAAACACCAATTAAAATGTGTTTAAAAAATTAGCTGTTATGGCTGAAACGGCTACCTCGGTCGGCAGGCCGGTCAACCGGGATTCAAATAAAAAGAGCCGTTGCAGGCTATCGGTCGACCGCCCGGTCGGCCGAAACAAGCAGAGAGTAGCACCACTTCAGTCGGCCAGCCGCCCGGTCGACCGAAGGGTTCCGGTCGACAGTCCGGTCGACCGGTAAACATGCACACTGATACATCAAAACAGACAGAATACCAGTCGACTGGGTCGGTCGACCGGTTTGACCTGACATAGTGACGGTCGACCGGTCGGTCGACCGGCTCAGGCCAAAAGCTGAAACTCAAACACAATTTTAAGGAGATTTTGATATGTATTAAAATATTTTTGATATGAAACATGTATAATGCCTAAAATAGAGTTTATAAACAGAAGACTTTATATTAAAATATTTTGTATATCTTTATAGGGAATATTTCTAGGAAATGCATGTGCGCAAAAACGTGTGTGTTGAAATATAGAGCTTCAATCCTAATCACTATTCTTTAACAAAACTACAAAAACTAGAAACAAAACTAATGAATTATCTTGAGCAATCTTGAAGTCTTGAGCCATGTAAAGTCTTGCTAGAGCCTTCTCTTCTATGATCCTTCCTTGATGTGCCATAAGCCTTCTTTGATCCATGAACCTAGAAGATCTTGCAATAGCTAACCAATGGCTTCCAAACATGGTACAAACCTGAAACTTATCTTGAACAAACTTATTAGTACCAACTAGCTCTTATTTGTTTTGTTATCATCAAAACTCTAAACAAATGGAGAGTGTAACCTTTGGGCCAACAATCTCCCCCTTTTTGATGATGACAAAACAAATAGGCTATGTTAAAACTAATAAAGGAGAGGTCTAAGCTTCCCCTCAAATTATGCTATATTAAACAATAAAAATGTAACAATTAATAAAAATGTAATATGCAAGCAAAAACCATGAAACTAAAGGTATAAAACACTTACAAAACACTTAAACTCTAAATACAAGAAAATCATGAATACTTTGTAAAAACAAATACAAACTCAAACCTTATTCTCCCCCTTTTTGTCATACATCAAAAAGGATAAAAACTTTTATTCAATAACACAAATATTTAGTTCACCACAAATAAAGGAGAATCTAGCAAAATCAAGTGGTTTAGTGAAAATATCGGCAAGTTGCAAATCCGTGGAAACATAATCAATATCTATATCACCTTTCTCAAAATGATCTCTAAGAAAGTGATACCTAATCTCAATGTGCTTGGTCTTACTATGTTGATTTGCATTTTTGGTCATATGAATAGTACTAGTATTATCACAAAATATTTTTATATGATCATAATGCAAATCATAATTAAGGAGAGTATGTTTCATCCAAAGGACTTGTGCACAATAAGCCCCCGCCACAACATACTCCGCCTCGACGGTTGAGAGTGCTATAGATTTTGTTTCCTAGAGGACCATGAAACAAGACAATTACCAAGAAATTGACATGACCCATTAGTACTCTTTTAATCTACTCTACAACCCGCATAGTCAGCATCCGAATAACTTGTCATTGAAAAATCTCCGGTTTTCGGATACCATAGACCCATTCCAATTGTGCCCTTAATATAACTAATGATGCGTTTTACCGTAATAAGATGAGACTCTTTAGGACACGATTGGAATCTAGCACAGAGACACACACTAAACATGATGTCCGGCCTACTTGCCGTCAAATATAACAAACTTCCTATCATGCTTCTATATAATTTAATGTCAACATTTTTACCTTGTTCATGCTTATCAAGCTTGGTTGTAGTTGCCATGGGAGTGTTGCAAACTTTTGAGTTATCAAGTCCAAACTTCTTTACGAGTTCCTTTGCATACTTGGCTTGACATATGAAATTCCCATCTTGCAATTGCTTGATTTGGAGTCCAAGAAAGAAATTCAATTCACCCATGGAAGACATTTCAAACTCACTTTGCATAACCTTTTCAAATTCCTTGCATAAAAACTCATTAGTAGAACCAAAGATTATATCATCAACATAAATTTGCACAATTAAAATGTCATTATCAACATGCTTAGTAAAAAGAGTTGTGTCTACTTTGCCTTTAACAAAATCATTTGAAATGAGAAAGCTAGAAAGCCTTTCATACCAAGCTCTTGGAGCTTGTTTCAATTCATACAAGCTTTATCAAGTTTAAAAATAAAATTGGGATGAACATGATCAACAAAACCGGAGGTTGTTCAACATAAACTTCTTCATTTATAAAACCATTTAAAAATGCACTTTTCACATCCATTTGAAAAAGTTTAAAATTTTTAAAAGATACAAAAGCTAGTGTTATCCGTATGGTTTCAAGCCGTGCTATGGGTGCAAAGGTCTCCTCAAAGTCAATTCCTTCAACTTGAGTGTAACCTTGGGCCACTAACCTAGCTTTATTCCTAATAACATTTTCGAACTCATCCAACTTATTTCTAAAGATCCACTTAGTACCGATTATTGGTCTATCGTGGGGCCTAGGAACAAGATGCCAAATTTGATTGCGCTCAAACTGATTGAGTTCCTCTTGCATGGCTAGCAACCAATATGAGTCCGTCTCGGCTTCGAGAATGCTTTTGGATTCAAAATGAGAAATGAATGCAAAGTTACCACATAAGTCATGGAGTTTAGAGCGAGTTGTTACCCCTTTAGATACATCACCTATGATGAGTTCCTTGGGGTGATTTGTAGCGTATCTCCAATCTTTAGGAAGCGGTTGAGAGCTTTCCTCTTTATCCTTTTGAACATCACCAATGGGTTCTTGCTTCACTTCTTGAGCGGGTGAGTCCTTCAAGGATAATCTCTCCATGTCTTCACCTAATGGGTCAATCTCTACAACATTCTCAACAACCACATTAGATTCTTCAAATTTAACATGCATGGATTCTTCAATGGTAAGAGAAGATCTATTGAATACTCTATAAGCTTTACTAGTAGAAGAATATCCAACAAAAATAGCTTCATAAGCCTTAGCATCAAATTTACCCAAGTTATCTCTAGTATTCAAAATAAAACGCTTGCATCCAAAAACTTTGAAATATGAAACATTTGGTTTTCTAGAATGATACATTTCAAAAGATGTTTTGAAAGAATTTTTACACAAATAAATACGATTTGATATGTAGCATGCGGTGTTTACGGCCTCGGCCCATAGATATTGAGGGAGGTCATATTCACCTATCATAGTCCTAGCCATTTCTTTAAGTGTTCTATTTTTCCTTTCTATAACTCCATTTTGTTGTGGAGTTCTAGGACTTGACATTTCATGCTTGATTCCCTTTTCATCACAATAAGTCATGAAAAGTTGGTTAACAAACTCACCACCTCTATCACTCCTTATCTTCAAAATCGAAAAACCTTTTTCTTTTTCAACCCTTTTTCGAAAAATCTTGAAATGAGAAAAAGTTTGATCTTTATTTTCCAAAAAGAAGACCCAAGTAAATCGGGAAAAATCATCAACTAAAACAAATGCATATCTACTACCATTTAAGCTTTTAGTTTTAGTTGGTCCAAAAGATCCATATGAATTAATTCTAATGGCCTTGTTGACATGATATCCTTGATTGGTTTGAAAGAAGACTTGGTTTGTTTCCCACGTTGGCACGCACTACAAATGCGGTCTTTCTCAAATTTCAAGTAAGGAATACCCTTCACCAATTCCTTAGAATTAATCCTAGAAAGATGTTCAAAAGATGCATGTCCTAATCTTCTATGCCAAAGCCAAGAATTTTCATCAAAACGTTCAAGCATTTAGTAGAACAATCCAAATTAAACATGTCAATAATATAAACATTATCATCAGGAAATCCGGTGAGAATATAATCATTGGTTTTGCAATCAAAAATCTTGCAAGAAGAATCATAAAAAACAACTTTAAGTCCACGATCACAAAGTTGACTTATACTAAGCAAATTATGTTTTAAACCATCAACAAGAACAACATTTTCTATAATAGGAGATGCACCTACTTGAATGTTACCTATACCGATGATAGTGCCCTTGGAGTCATCCCCGAAGGTGACGGTGCCACCTTCCACGTACCTTGATAGGGTTGTAAAGTTGTTGATATCCCATGCCATGTGTCTCGAACAACCACTATCAAGGTACCACCGCTCCTTACGTCTTGGAGCCTTGGTGTGTACCTACATCAAATAGCTTAGGACTTGATTTTGGTACCCACATTTTCTTGGGTCCTAAAGAGTTAGTACCATGAACCCAAACAAGATTATTTGATCTATTTACTTGGTCATAACAAAACTTAGCCAAATGTCCATTCTTACCACAATAAGCACATCTAAACACTCTACCATATTTAAAAGCATAGTATGTGTGAGACTTGTGAGCATGTGTGGATTTAACATGAGTGTTGTGTGAAGTGTGAGTATGAGAAATCTTTACATTGAAATCTTTAGCATGAAAAGTGTGCTTTTTAGAAAACTTTTCTTCAAGTTTCTTAGTGTTAAAGCACAATCTTTCAAATCCTTTTCAAAATCAATCATTTTAGTTTTCAAAGAAGAAATTTTTTTTTTTCATCAATCTTAGGAAATTTTGCTTTGCAAGCAACTTTATAAGCACTAAATTCTTTTTGTATAGAAATGAGATTGGAAGAAATTTCATCTTTTTCATTAGAAACCATAGCAAGTTGATTTTTAAGAAAAGCAACTTCCTTTTCCAATTTTGAACACTCAATCTTTTTATTATCATATGTTTCGGAGAGTTCAACAAAAGCATGTACAATAACTTCTTTAGATAATTCATCATCTTCATCAGGAGGTTGTGGGGTTACCTTTGGTGTGTTTGCCATGAAACACATGTTCGCCGTGTCTACCTCGTTTTCGGATTCGCTTTCCGAATCCCATGTGACTTTGTAGGCTTTCTTTTCGACCGCTTCTTTGGCTTGAAGGAGGAAGTCATCTTCTTCTTGAAATCCGGACAATCGGCCATGATATGTCCAGGTTTTCGGCAATTGTAGCAAATAATTCTTCTCTCCTCTTTACCTTCAAATTTTCTTCGGAGGTTGAGCTTGTTCTTTCGGTACATCCTTTTGACATTTCGCACAAGAAGGAGAGCTCCTCATCTTCTTCTTCATCTTCTTCATCGTCCTCAAGAGTGGATGACGATTTGAAGGCTATGGACTTCTTCTTTAGCGGAGCGGCCTCTTCTCTTACCTTCTTTTCCATCTCATGGGTCTTTAAGTTCCCAATGAGACTCATGAGGTCCATTTCATCCTTGTCGTTCAATTCTTTCAAGGTGGTGGCCTCTATCTCCCATGATGAAGGAAGAGCCTGAATCACTTTTCGCACCTTTTGGTCATTGGAAATATCATCACCTAAAGAAGAAAGAGTATTGGTGACTTTAGTAAACCTTGTAATCATACAATCAATAGATTCATCATCAATCATTTTAAATGATTCATATTGGGACCTCAAGAGATCTATCTTGGCTCTCTTGACTTGTGATGTCCCCTCGTGTGTGACCAACAAGTGTTGCCAAATCTCATAGGCGGATTGGCAATGAATTACCCGTGTAAGGTCATCCTCATTCAAGGCGGTTAGGAGGGAATTTTGGGCCTTTGAATTAGCCTCATATTCTCTAAAGGTAAAGTCGGACCATGTGCTTTCATCACTATCGGGTCTAACATAGGGTTTGGTCAAGGCTTTTACAACTAAGCTACCTAAAGATTGTAAAAAGATAGTCATCCTAACCTTCCAAATAGGGAAATTAAGTCCATCAAATTTAGGAGGGTTTTGATGTTATCGGCCATGTTTACTAGTGAATGAATGGATGAATGCAAATGTTGATTAGCAAATTTTAAGGATCTCTCTAAGGATGTTAAGCCAAACCTAGAGTCCAAGCTCTGATACCAATTGAAAATCACCTAGAGGGGGGTGAATAGGTGATTATGCTAATCAATGCACAATAAAAATTTATGATGCAACAAGTGAATATAACTATGAAAATGAAGAGCAAGTACAATATGAATCAAGTAGATAAAGCAATATAAAGTTAGCAAGAATTAAGAGCAAGTAAGAACAAGTAAACCAAACGCAAACACGAGGAATTTTTCCGAGGTTCGAGCACCCAGCTCTACGTCCCCGCCTTTACCCAGAAGGATTTCTAACCACTATAATATCACAAAGAATTACAACCAACGGAGTACCCAACTCCACAACTTTAAGTACAAGTTCTCTCTTGGTGATCAAAAGATCACAAACTATCTTTTGTAAACGCCTCTTTCCCTTACAAGAGCCCTGTAGAGTAATGATTAGTATTGAAGCTCAAAATAGTGTAAGTGAAAAAGGAAATGAATTAGAGAGAGTTTAGAAAATGAAACTTTAGCGATGAGAACTCTTCAGCACAAAAACCAAGGACCAAACTCTCTTGAAAACTTTTGAAGACTTTGAAACTTTTGTATATAGCTTGTTGTATCTTTTTCTTTCTTGTTGTTGTCTCAAACATAACCCTAATCACCACTATTTATAGGATAGGGCTAGGGATCAAAAGGTAAACTCATATAATATCAATAAGGAAGATTTTGAACCATAAAATATCCCCTAAATCCTTTAAAAATGAAAAACACCAATTAAAATGTGTTTAAAAAACTAGCTGTTATGGCTGAAACGGCTACCTCGGTCGGCCGGCCGGTCGACCGGGATTCAAATAAAAAGAGCCGTTGCAGGCTATCGGTCGACCGCCTGGTTGGCCGAAACAAACAGAGAGTAGCACCACTTCAGTCAGCAAGGGTTCCGGTCGACCGAAGGGTTCCGGTCGACAGTCCGGTCGACCGGTAAACATGCACACTGATACATCAAAACAGACAGAATACCAGTTGACTGGGTCGGTCGACCGGTTTGACCTGACATAGTGACGGTCGACCGGTCGGTCGACCGGCTCAGGCCAAAAGCTGAAACTCAAACACAATTTAAGGAGATTTTGATATGTAATAAAATATTTTTGATATGAAACATGTATAATGCCTAAAATAGAGTTTATAAACAGAAGACTTTATATTAAAATATTTTGTATATCTTTATAGGGAATATTTCTAGGAAATGCATGTGCGCAAAAACGTGTGTGTTGGAATATAGAGCTTCAATCCTAATCACTATTCTTTAACAAAACTACAAAAACTAGAAAAAAACTAATGAATTATCTTGAGCAATCTTGAAGACTTGAGCCATGTAAAGTCTTGCTAGAGCCTTCTCTTCTATGATCCTTCCTTGATGTGCTATAAGCCTTCTTTGATCCATGAACCTAGAAGATCTTACAATAGCTAAGCAATGGCTTCCAATATGGTACAAAACCTGAAACTTATCTTGAACAAACTTATTAGTACCAACTAGCTCTTATTTGTTTTGTTATCATCAAAACTCTAAACAAATGGAGAGTGTAACCTTTTGGGCCAATAGGTTTTATAGGCACCAGGGGAAAGGGGGACAACCCTGAAAATCACCTAGAGGGGGGGTGAATAGGTGATAATGCTAATCAATGGACAAATTAAAAATTAAGATATAACAATCACCACACAAGATTCACAAGATGAATGAAAGCAAATAAATATAACAATGATGATGATAAGCAAGTAATAAGTGCAAGTAAAGTAATGTAAAGGAGTGCAAGAATGTAAACCAATCGCAAACACAAGGATATGTTATCGAGGTTCGAGCACCCAGCTCTACTCCCGCCTTCCCCAGAAGGATTCTAGCTACTTCCACTATCACAAAGAAATCACAATTACACCGGAGTACCCAACTCCACAATCTCAATTACAAGCAATTTCTGAGTAGTCAAAAGACCACAAACTCTCTCTTTCAAATGTCTCTTCCCTTACAAAAGGTCCTTAGAGAACATGAGTAGGAATGAAGCTCTTGTTGTAAGTGAAGAAAGAAAATTAAATCAGAGAGTATTTCAAAAACCACTTCAGAAAATGAGAGAGAATTTCAGCACAAAACCAAGAAACAAATCTCTTTTGAATGCCTTAAACTTTGAATTTTTTCTTGTAAAAATGTTGTAAACAATCTCTCCCCAAACACCCCTATTTATAGGAGAGGGCTAAGGTTAAGGGATAAAACATAATTAGGATTAATCAGAGAGTATTAGGTTTGAAATATATCCCTTAAACCAATTTTAAACACAAAAAGACAAAATTTAAAACAACCCAGAAAATAGCCGTTTACTGTTCAACGGCTAGTCCGGTCGACCGGTCCGGTCGACCGCCTATACAAAAATAAAGCCGTTACAGGCAACCGGTCGACCGCCCGTCGACCCAACAAACCCGAGAGCAAAGCCATTGCAGTCAGGTCGACCGCCCGGTCGACCGGCAGACATGCACACTGATACGTGCATCTGCCAGAACCTCGGTCGACTAGTCTGGTCGACCGGACGACTGACATAGGCACGGTCGACTGGTGCGGTCGACCGGCTCAGGTCAAAAGTCAAGTTTAAAACACAATTTTGAAAAGACTTTGATTTTTATGAAAATATCTTTAAATAGTACTAAGTATAAAACATAAAAATTGATTTGTAGGCAGAGGTTTTGTATAAAAATATTTTGTACATTTTATAGAAAATCATCTTAGAAACAATATGTGCGCAAAAACGTGTGTGATTGAGCTTCAAACCTATCCATCATTTTTTAACAAAATTCTAAACCTATAAAACTAAAAACAAATCTTGTTGAGAAATCTTTAAGTCTTGAGCCCCTTCTTCTATGTTCCTTCCTTAATATGCCTTCTTTGCTTCATGAAACCTAGAAGTTGTTGCAATAGCTAAGCAATGGCCTCCAATATGGTACTAACCTGAAACTTATTTTAAACAAACTCATTAGTATCAAATAGCACTAATTTGGTTTGTCATCATCAAAACTCAATAAATGGAGAGTGTAACCTTTTGGGCCAACAATCTCCCCCTTTTTGATGATGACAAAGCAAATAGGCTACAAGATAAAAATATAGGGGAGGAGAAAACTCCCCCTCAAATTATGCTATATAAAGAAAACATTTAAACTCAAAAACACAAGAACTCATATGCTCTTGATACCAATTTAAACCAATGAAACAATAATGAAAATCACATGTTATTTTCTTGATACTAACAAAACACAAGAATTCTCAAAACGCATGAAAACAAAACAAGACATGAAAACAAAACAAGACAACAAAAACATATATAAACTCATATAAACTCATATGGAACCAAGATCATATAAATTTATTTTTATCATGCACTAACTTATTCTCCCCCTTTTTGTCATACATCAAAAAGGGTTAGGAATCACATGTTTAATCAATAATACAAACATTAAGTTCTCCACAAATAAACGAAAATCTAGCAAAATCAAGAGGTTTAGTGAAAATATCGGCTAGTTGCAAATCCGTAAGAACATAATCAATATCTATATCTCCTTTCTCAAAATGATCTCTAAGAAAGTGATATCGAATCTCAATGTGCTTGGTCTTACTATGTTGATTTGCATTCTTAGTCATGTGTATAGTACTAGTATTATCACAAAATATTTTTAAATGATCAAAATGCAAATCAAAATCAAGGAGAGTATGTTTCATCCAAAGGACTTGTGCACAACAAGCTCCCGCGGCAACATACTCCGCCTCGGCGGTTGAGAGTGCTATGGAATTTTGTTTCCTAGAGGACCATGAAACAAGACAATTACCAAGAAATTGACATGTCCCACTAGTACTCTTTCTATCTACTCTACAACCCGCATAGTCGGCATCCGAATAACTCGTCATTGAGAAATCTCCGGTTTTCGGATACCATAGACCCATCCCAATAGTGCCCTTAATATAACGAATAATGCGTTTTACCGCAATAAGATGGGACTCTTTAGGACACGATTGAAATCTAGCACAAAGACACACACTAAACATGATATCCGGCCTACTTGCCGTTAAATATAAAAGACTTCCTATCATGCTTCTATATAATTTAATATCAACATTTTTACCTTGGTCATCTTTATCAAGCTTGGTTGTAGTTGCCATGGGAGTGTTGCAAGTCTTTGAGCCTTCAAGTCCAAACTTCTTTACGAGTTCCTTTGCGTACTTGGCTTGACTTATGAATGTCCCGTTTTGCAATTGCTTGATTTGGAGTCCAAGGAAGAAATTGAGCTCACCCATTGAAGACATTTCAAATTCAAGTTGCATGACCTTTTCAAAATCCTTACATAAATGCTCATTAGTAGAACCAAAAATTATATCATCTACATAAATTTGCACATTTAGTATATCATTATCAACATGCTTAGTAAATAGAGTTGTGTCTACTTTGCCTTTAACAAAATCATTTGAAATTAGAAAACTAGAAAGCCTTTCATACCAAGCTCTAGGAGCTTGTTTCAATCCATATAAAGCTTTATCAAGTTTGAAAACAAAATCGGGATGAACATGATCAACAAAATCGGGAGGTTGAGAAACATAAACTTCTTCATTAATAAAACCATTCAAAAATGCACTTTTCACATCCATTTGAAAAAGTTTAAAATTTTTGAAAGATGCAAAAGCTAGTGTCATCCGTAAGGCTTCAAGCCGTGCTGCGGGTGCAAAGGTCTCCTCAAAGTCAATTCTCTCAACTTGAGTGTAACCTTGGGCCACTAACCTAGCTTTATTCCTAATGACATTTCCGGAATCATCCATCTTGTTTCTAAAGATCCACTTAGTACCAATTATTGGTCTATCATGGGCTTAGGAACAAGGTGCCAAACTTGGTTGCGCTCAAATTGATTGAGTTCCTCTTGCATGGCAAGCAACCAATATGGGTCCGTCTCGGCTTCGAGAATGCCTTTGGGTTCAAAATGAGAAATGAAAGCAAAGTTACCACATAGGTCATGGAGTTTGGAGCGTGTTGTGACTCCTTTAGATGCATCACCCAAGATGAGCTCCTTAGGATGATTTGTAGCGTATCTCCAAGCTTTAGGAAGCGGTTGAGAGCTTTCCTCTTTATCCTCTTGAACATCACCAATTGATTCTTACTTTTCTTCTTGAGCGGGTGAGTCCTTCAAGGATAGTCTCTCCATGTCTTCACCTAATGGTTCAATCTCTACAACATTCTCACAACCACATTAGATTCTTCAAACTTAACATGCATGGTTTCTTCAATAGTAAGTGAAGATCTATTAAAAACTCTATATGCTTTGCTAGTAGAAGAATATCCAACAAAGATAGCTTCATAAGCCTTAGCATCAAATTTACCCAAATTCTCTTTAGTATTTAAAACAAAACACTTGCATCCAAAAACTTTAAAATATGCAACATTAGGTTTTCTAGAATGATACATTTCAAAAGATGTTTTGGAAGAATTCTTACACACATAAATACGATTTGAAATATAGCATGCGGTGTTTACGGCCTCGGCCCATAAATATTGAGGGAGGTCATATTCACTTATCATTGTCCTAACCATCTCTTGAAGTGTTCTATTTTTCCTCTCTACTACTCCATTTTGTTGTGGAGTCCTAGGACAAGACATTTCATGCTTGATTCCCTTTTCATCACAATAAGTCATGAAGAGTTGGTTAACAAACTCACCACCTCTATCACTCCTTATTCTCAAAATCGAAAAACCCTTTTCTTTTTCAACTCTTTTTCGAAAAATTTTGAAATGAGAAAATGTTTGATCTTTACTTTGCAAAAAGAAACCCAAGTGAAACGGGAAAAATCATCAACTAAAACAAATGCAAATCTACTACCATTTAAACTTTTAGTTTGTGTTGGTCCAAAAAGATCCATATGAATTAGTTCGAAGGGCCTAGAAGTCATGATATCCTTAATTGGTTTGAAGGAAGACTTGGTTTGTTTCCCAAGTTGGCACGCACCACAAATGCGGTCTTTCTCAAACTTCAAGCAAGGTATACCCTTTACTAAATCCTTAGAATTAATTCTAGTAAGATGGTCAAAAGATGCATGTCTTAATCTTCTATGCCAAAGCCAAGAATTTTCATCAAAAGCATTCAAGCATTTAGTAGAACAATCTAAATTAAGCATGTCAATGATATAAACATTATTCATGAAAACCGGTAAGAATACAAACATCGGATTTAACATCAAAAATCTTGCAAGAAGAATCATCAAAACAACTTTAAGTCCACGGTCACAAAGTTGACTAATACTAAGCAAATTATGTTTTAAGCCATCTACTAAAACAACATTCTCTATAATAGGAGATGCACCAATTTGAATGTTACCTATACCGATGATAGTTCCTTTGGAGTCATCCCCGAAGGTGACGGAGCCACCTTCCATGTACCTTGATAGGGTTGTAAGTTGTTGATATCCCACGTCATATGTCTTGAACAACTATTATCAAGGTACCACCGCTCCCTACGTCTTGGAGCCTTGGTGTGTACCTACATCAAATAATTTAGGACTTGATTTTGGTACCCACATTTTCTTGGGTCCTAGGGGGTTAGTTTCATTAACCCAAACAAGATTATTTGATCTATTAACTTGGTCATAGCAAAATTTAGCTAATGTCCATTCTTACCACAATATGTGCATCTATATACTCTACCATATTTGAAAGCATAATGAGTGTGTGATTTGTGAGCATGAGAGTTGTGAGCATGAAAAGATTTAGCATGTGTAGTGTGAGCATGTGAATTTTTAACATGAGAGGTGTGCTTTTTGGAAACTTTTCTTTAAGTTTCTTAGTGTTAAAAGCACAATCTTTCAAAATTTTTTCAAAATCATTAATTTTAGATTTAAAAGAAGAAATTTCATTTTTATCAACAATAGGAGATTTTCCCTTACAAGAAACCTTGTAGACATTAAACTCATTTTGAATAGAAATAAGATTAGAAGAAATATCATCCTTTTCTTTAGAAACCATAGCAAGTTGATTTTTGAGAAAAGCAACTTCCTTTGCAATTTTAAGCATTCAAGTTTCTTGTTATCATAAGTTTCGGAAAGTTCAACAAAAGCATGTACAAGAACTTCCTTACTTAATTTATCATCTTCATCATCATGAGATTGAGGGGTTACCTTAGGAGTGTTTGCCATGAAGCACATGTTCGCCGTATCCACCTCTTCTTCGGACTCGCTTTCCGAATCCCACGTTGCCTTGTATGCTTTCTTTTCCTCCGGCTTCTTTGGCTTGAAAGAGGAAGTCATCTTCTTCTTGAATTCCGGGCAATCCGCCATGATATGTCCGGGTTTGCGGCAATTGTAGCAATTGATCCTTCTTTCCTCTTTGCCTTCAAATTTTCTCCGGAAGTTGAGCTTGTTCTTCCGGTACAACCTCTTGACATTCCGCACAAGTAGAGTTAGCTCCTCATCTTCTTCTTCGTCATCTTCATCGTCATCATTGGTGGATGAGTCTTGAAGGCTATGGATTTCTTCTTTGAAGTAGTGGCCTCTTCTCTTGCCTTCTTCTCCATCTCATGGGTCTTTAGGTTCCCAATGAGACTAATGAGGTCCATCTCGTCCTTGTTGTTCAATTCTTTTAAGGTGGTGGCCTTTATCTCCCATGAAGACGGAAGAGCCCGAATCACTTTCCGCACCTTTTGATCGTTGGAGATGTCATCACCTAAGGAAGAAAGACCATTAGTAATTTTAGTAAATCTTGTAATCATACTATCAATAGACTCATCATCAATCATTTTAAATGACTCATATTGGGACCTCAAGAGATCTATCTTAGCTCTCTTGACTTGTGAAGTCCCTTCGTGTGTGACCAATAAGTGTTGCCAAATCTTATAGGCGGATTGGCAATGAATTACCCGTGTAAGGTCATCCTCATTCAAGGCGGTTAATAGGGAGTTTTGGGCCTTAGAGTTAGCCTCGTATTCTCTAAAGTTGAAGTCGGTCCAAGTGCTCTCATCACCATCGGGTGCTACATAGGGTTTGGTCAAGGACTTGGCCACTAAGCTACCCAAAGATTGCAAAAATATAGTCATCCTAACCTTCCAAATAGGGAAATTAAGTCCATCAAATTTAGGAGGGGTTTTAATGTTATCGGCCATGTTTACTAGTGTATGAATGTATGAATGAAAATGTTGATTAGCAAATTTTAAGGATCTCTCTATGGATGTTAAGCCAAAATCTAGAGTCCAAGCTCTGATACCAATTGAAAATCACCTAGAGGGGGGGTGAATAGGTGATAATGCTAATCAATGGACAAATTAAAAATTAAGATGTAACAATCACCACACAAGATTCACAAGATGAATGAAAGCAAGTAAATATAACAATGATGATGATAAGCAAGTAATAAGTGCAAGTAAAGTAATGTAAAGGAGTGCAAGAATGTAAACCAATCGCAAACACAAGGATATGTTATCGAGGTTCGAGCACCCAGCTCTACTCCCCCCTTCTCCAGAAGGATTCTAGCTACTTCCACTATCACAAAGAAATCACAATTACACCGAGTACCCAACTCCACAATCTCAATTACAAGCAATTTCTGAGTAGTCAAAGATCACAAACTCTCTCTTTCAAATGTCTCTTCTCTTACAAAAGGTCCTTAGAGAACAATGAGTAGGAATGAAGCTCTTGTTGTAAGTGAAGAAAGAAAATTAAATCAGAGAGTATTTCAAAAATCACTTCAAAAATGAGAGAGAATTTCAGCACAAAAACCAGAAACAAATCTCTTTTGAATGCCTTAAACTTTTGAATTTTTTCTTGCAAAAATGTTGTAAACAATCTCTCCCCAAATACCCCTATTTATAGGAGAGGGCTAGGGTTAAGGGATAAAACATAATTAGGATTAATCAGAGAGTATTAGGTTTGAAATATATCCCTTAAACCAATTTTAAACACAAAAAGACAAAATTTAAAACAGCCCAGAAAATAGCCGTTTACTGTTCAACGGCTAGTCCGGTCGACCGGTCCAGTCGACCGCCTATACAAAAATAGAGCCGTTACAGGCAACCGGTCGACCGCCCGGTCGACCCAACAAACCCGAGAGCAAAGCCATTGCAGTCAGGTCGACCGCCCGGTCGACCGGCAGACATGCACACTGATATGTGCATCTGCCAGAACCTCGTTGACTAGTCCGGTCGACCGGACGCTGACATAGGCACGGTCGACTGGTGCGGTCGACCGACTCAGGTCAAAAGTCAAGTTTAAAACACAATTTTGAAAAGACTTTGATTTTTATGAAAATATCTTTAAATAGTACTAAGTATAAAACATAAAAATTGATTTGTAGGCAGAGGGTTTTGTATAAAAATATTTTGTACATTTTATAGAAAATCATCTTAGAAACAATATGTGCGCAAAAACGTGTGTGATTGAGCTTCAAACCTATCCATCATTCTTTAACAAAATTCTAAACCTATAAAATTAAAAACAAATCTTGTTGAGCAATCTTCAAGTCTTGAGCCATGCTATGCCTTGCTAGAGCCCCTTCTTCTATGTTCCTTCCTTAATATGCCTTCTTTGCTTCATGAAACCTAGAAGTTGTTGCAATAGCTAAGCAATGGCCTCCAAATATGGTACTAACCTGAAACTTATCTTAAACAAACTCATTAGTACCAAATAGCACTAATTTTTTTTGTCATCATCAAAACTCAATAAATAGAGAGTGTAACCTTTTGGGCCAACAAACCCCTGGCTCAAAATTCGCGCGCAGCTGCGCCCTTACGCCACGGCCCTACCAGGGCGACACGCGCCCGATTGCCTGCTGCGTCTGATCTTGTCTGTCCCCTATCAGGTGGATCTTCTGGTTTCTGGATTTGATGCCCTGGACTGACACAATCTCCTCTGTAAGGTCAATGGCTACTTGGTAGGCCTTTAATCACCCATTAAATAGTGATTTAGGGTCTTCTTCTTCATTTGCACACCATGGACCTTAGATCAAGGAAGCAAAGCTTTATTAGCAGAATTTTATATCAAATAAATATGCAGATATGATAAAAATTATGCAAAATTAGAGACTAATCACACCCCACACTTATCTTTTTTCTCGTCCCGAGCAAAATAAATAAGAGAATTATTACACCACTTTCGTAGGTGACGCAATTGCACTGAGTATGTACAACAAGCCTTTGAACCTCTAGGTTTTCCCTAGAGAAGGGGTGTTGTCTCCTAAGGATTTTCAACGGATTGCACCCACAAAATCCATTAAGTGAAGAAAAATATTTAGTTATTAGCAAACCTCTTTCAAGAAAAAGAACTTTCAATCATCTAAGTAAAATGACCGAATGATGTAAGAATTAGGTTCATCCCTTATAAGTCCTCCTATTCCTTAGCCTTTATAAAAGAAGAAATTAAGGTTTTTCTTTAAGTTTAGAAAGGATCTTGTACTTCTAACTCATTCTGTTATTTTGCTTTAGATAGATATGCATAACGTGTAAGTGTGATGTGCTTGAGATTTTTCAGCTCAACTTTGAATATCATTTAATTTTATTAATATTTATCTTATTATTCTTGGTTTCATTAGGCTTTTTACTTTACTCATGTAACACATATCAAACCAATGACTCCCAAACCAGAGGGTTTTAGGGCACCAGGTGGAAAACACTCCTCAGGTCAAATATGCAAGTAGAGTAGGCCATGAAATCAAGCTTCACTTATATATTATATTTATTTATTTATTTTGGCGTTAGTAATCATGCTTCTAGAGGCACAATTATCCAGCTTTTTTTTTTTAAGTTGTATCTCTAAATCCCAAGCATGTGTGTGTAATTTATGCATATTCCACTAAGGCTAAATAAAAGATATGAGTTATTTTTCTTATCCCTCCCAACTCTTAGTCAAACCAATATTTTTTATTATTTAGGCTAAATTAAAGATTCATTAATAAGGTTCCCTTAATTCCTACAACCTTTTGATATTTTATAAAGAGTATGAAAATTCTTTTTTCATTCTGGAGATTTTTTTTAAGTAAAAAGAAAAAGAAAACGTGAAAGTGTTATAACCCTCCCACACCTATCAATGCATTGTCCTCAATGAATGTCATGTAAATGTAAATGCAAGAAATAGGGTGAAGAAATGAGGTTACCGCCTTCGTCGACTCGGGTCGGCCAAGTGCGAATAGGCGAAAGAAATGTCAAAAAATATAGAATGGGTAAGCATATAAACAATAAGTAAATTTGATGGATCTTCTGGTTTTGTCTGTCTTGTCTGTCCCCTGTCAGATGGATCTTCTGGTTTCTGAATTTGGTGCCCTGAACTAACACAATCTCCTCTCTAAGGTCAATGGCTACTTGGTAGGCCTTTAATCACCCATTAAATGGTGATTTAGGGTCTTCTTCTTCATTTGCACACCATGGACCTAGAATCAAGGAAGTAAAGCATTATTAACAGAATTTTATATCAAATAAATATGCGGATTTGATAAAAATTATACAAATTAGAGACTAATCAGTGATCACAAAAATTACAAACTAGAAATCTCACAATACAATATCCTAAAAGATAGATCTGGCAATGAAAGGTCAAGCTTGTAAGAAGCAAAGATTTTGAAAATGAATCTCTAAAGAAAACACATGGGAAAATATCTATGAAGATAATGAAACTTGAAGCTTGAAACTTAAATTTCCCGAAAACTTATTTTCTTGATTTTTCACGACTTTTTCAAACCTTTAAACACAATTTTTTTCTTGTAGATCTTGTAAAAATCTTATTTAAAACTCTTAACTGTGACCCATATTTATAGGAATATGGTAGAGATGATTAGAGAGTAAAACTAGGAGTTAAAACAGTGATTAGACGCAAATAAAATAAAATGTATCCGTTTGAGAATAAAAAAAAATCACTCAAAAACAGGAACTAGCCGTTTTTGAAATTTTTGCCATAGGTTAGTTGATAGGGCGGTCGATCGCCAACGACTATAAAATAGCTGTTGGAGCTAGTAGTCGACCACTCAGTCGATCGAGCTCAAACAAAGAGCTCAGCTCTCTGGCGCGTGACTGGCGATCGACTGAAACCCAGAAACAGAGAGTAATGCAAGTATCTGCAATCGACCAGTCAGTGGACCGACATGCACATATCTGCATGTGCACGAGCTGTGCATATCCGGTCGACTGGGCGGTCGACCTACTGAACAATTTGCTCTGGCTAGCAGTTGATCATGCGGTTGATTGGCTCAGCCCAAAATTATATTTCTTTATCTTTTAAAATATAAGTTAAATCCAAATAAATCTCTGTAAAATCTACAAAGATAAGTTCATGTAAATATACTAGAGTACAAATATATGTGATCAAAAATCAACACATATTATAAACATGTGAACTTGTAGAGATAGAAATACAATCTTGAAATATAAATTATATTAAAAATTATTTTTCTAAAAGCTAAACTTTAAATGAAAAATCAAGTTTTTTCAAAACTCTATAAATACAAAAGCAAGTTTCTCAAACTCTTTGAAGAACCGATATGTATAGATAAAATGTAATACACATATAAAATAATATGAAAATGTTTTCTAGAAAATTCATTCATGAAATCAAAAGCATACTCTACTTAAATCGAAACAGGTTAAACTGAAGCACCGAACTTTTAATCTTGAAAGCCAGCATTAAACTTTTGTATGTGAGCTTGAGCAATCAAAATTAATCTAAACTTTACACAAATTTTGAACTTACAAACTCTATATTCAAGTCTTTTTCTTGATGTGGATCTTCTCTTTCATCTTGACTTGATCCAAACTTGATTCTTGAGCTAGTTTCCTTCTTGAGTACTTGATATGACATGTATTAATTTGAAAAAGCTAAATACCAACTAAAATCTTGATTGAATATCTGAAACTGAATAAACACAAGATCATTAGTACTATAACTATATAAGTTAATCATCATTAAAACTAAAGTGATAGGCCTTCGGCCAACGAATTCCAAGATTCAAACAAGGTAAGATTTAAACATGACTCAGTCTTTTCTATTACGAAATATATCATTATATTTCATTAAGTTTCATTATGTCGTTACATTTGACAAATAGAATATAAGAAATTCATTTACATCCATGTGTTTACACTTTTGAAAACAAAACAAGAGATCTAAAAACTTATTCCTCCACCATGGCCAGACCCCCGATTCAAGAACAATAAAGATTTGTCTATCGGAGGAGATCTTTTGGAAGCAGTCAATCACCATAGCTTCTAAGCAGTGACATATGTCTCGATAGCAGCTCACACGCATTCAAGATAGTCAGACCAACAGCGGTCATCGCGACAATCCCCAAAAAGCCCTCCAGAGAGAGACAACAACACCCAACCAGACGAACCCTAGCAAAATACCCCAAAAAGAGAAAGCAACACTTTTCCACTTCAGTATTCTTAGGAAGAGGTTTAGACTCCAGGGTGAAAAGCAATTCACCAGCACACTTGACCAAAGAGCTCCATCTCTTCCTTCCTCATGCACCCGATATAGAAGAAAGGTCGGATCCCAAAGATCGATCCTCATCCTCTAAAAATCTGGTGACTCGAAACTAGATCATCAGCTTCAATTGAATCACGGCGTCAAGCAATCATCCCCGGCGACAGAGCCCTATCATAACAACTGATGTATTGTGACAGGCTCATCACAATGAGTAACATATTCTGTTAATCAGAGCTCAACCACCATCTTCTTCCTTTCCTTTTCTTTTCTCTATCTGATGAAGAGGGAAAAAATGATACATGGCGACCCAGCAAAGCAATAATTGAGGAATACAAAGGTTTCTCATAGGAGATGACAGAGTTTATTTTCACCCAAAAGATCAAGCCTATTTATAGATGGAGAGGGAGGAGCCAATCGTTTACAATTCAAATTTTCAATCCTTGAAAAGTCGGTTCGCATCCTGTGATCTTCGATTAACTGAGAAGGCATAATATCAACCGACGCAGCCACACAATCTCAGCCATCTTGGCCCCAGGATCCGAAAAGGTGCCGATTACAAATTTTAAGAAAATCAGCCGATCAACATGTCAGCCAGCAGCACGATCCCCAAGTCAATTCGGACGATCCACATTTAATTCCAAGATCCTCCTCTGCCCACAAGCATCAAAACAAATGATCTCCCACTAACTCCGCTCTTCCGATTTTTCTTCCGTAGTTCTGATAAGCAAAAAAGCAGGAAGCATCTATTATGGTAAAAAATTAACCTCATAGGATAACACCACGTGTCCAAGCAACCAGAAGACTCTGTCACTCCATATCCTCTTGGAGACAGTTCAGACATAGAAGTCACTTTTCACCCTAAAAATGCATACATACCAACAGCTCCGATGCTCTGAATCATGCTAGAGCTTCCTCTATTTCAGAAACTTTAGCTCAATGCAAGACAACCACTGCAATAGATAATCTCTGATCTCCGCCGACAGTTGCGCCACGTAATTTTCTCCCAACGCTCATAACATCTAATGCCTCCAGCGTGGGTAGTTATGGAGATAGACGAATTTTCTGCATGCAATCCCAACAATCAAGCGCTTGAAAGCACGTCTGTTACAATGAATCAACACGTGCAGATCATGCGGTTATAAGGTCACGCCCGTACCATTTACTCCTTGTCACAAAGATCAGTCAAACATAAATATACATTTTCCTCCAACGAGAAGGGAACCTTCTTTTCTCTCAGCTAAGCCTAAAATTGAGACTCTGACAAACAATCCACATAATTCATGTAACCTGCGAATTATAGTGAATTATCTCCCTCCTCTCAGTGATTTTTGTTATTAAGGATTTTTCATATAAAAATCATATGTTCCTCTTTTTATGTTGTGCATTATCTTATTCCACACACACCATACTCTATAATCTCGCTTGTGGTGTGGATCGACCACCTGATCGCTCGTGATGAAAAATCTCCACGACACACCAAAAGAAATCAAGGACTAGTCCGCTGATTAATGACAAATGTCCATTTATATATAGATGGTAATGATTCAATTTGTGGGGCTGTTTGGTTAGGGGTGGAAGTCAGGAAGTGAGGAAGTAGTAATAGTTCCCTTTGAACTTAGGAATTGGTTAGTGGGTTTTTCAGTGTTTGGATGTTGTTGGGGAATGTAGTTTGAAAAATTTTATGTCTTTTCCGATGTTTGGATGGTAATGTGAAAGTGAAAGTGAAAAAGTTGACCACAAAATTGAAAGCAAAATAATATTAAAATAAAAATTAATTAAGAAAAATAAAAATTAGATTGCAATTAGAATGCAAGTGAGATTTACATGACCACAAATTAACTATTTTGATCTACAACTTATTACAAATGAGATTTACATGACCACAAAATTAACTGTAGCACCTTGAAAGTGAGGAAGTGATTGTATAAAAGGGAAAAGAGAAAAGGAAAAGAGGTTTTCTCATTTTCCTTTTCTGGTGTTTGGATAGATTAGGAAGTGAGCAATTATACTTCTCATTTCCTTACTTCCGCCCACTTCCATGCAACCAAACACGCCTGAGTGTAATTCACGAGTAGGTCTGGGCGTTAATTTTATTTGGATTAATTACAAATACTCATATAATAATAAATAGTTGTAACTAATCATCTGCTGATTTTTACTAGTAACAAGACCCCAAACCCAAGCTCAGTAGAGTTGTTAATAGGTAATAGAGAAGGGAAAACATCCTGATAAAGATTGAAAATGCTGAAGGACTCGGGGCACCATCCCAAAACACTAGTCTCTTAGGTTGGTGCCCCAAGTACTTCAAGTGGTATCAGAGCCATGCCCCGAACTTAGTTGTGTGTGTGGGTGATGTTCGACGATGTAGATTCCCCAATGGCGCAAAGGCGCAATGGGCCTGGCCACCCCACTGGCGCATAGGCCCCTGTAAAGCTAATGTTGGGCTCTCGAGAAATTTGGCAGCGGTGCTCCTTTGCAATGGGCATGCCGGCTGCTGCCACGCGGTGTAGAGAAGTGACCGACTGCAGTTGGTACTTCACATAAGGCGTGCCGTCTTCCCACGCAGTGAAGAGTTGGATCTCGATGGAGCATTTGATCTTCTGGTGTGAAGATAGTTGAGCTTGCAGGGAGACTCTTTGTTCGAGGGGGATTATTGAGATTTGGGTCGAACAAATAGTCCCACATCGGCTAGACGTAGGGATGGTCTTGGGTTTTAAGGATTTGGGCAACTCCACCTAATAGGCTAGTCTTTTGGGATAGTGCCCCGAGTCCTTCAAGTGGTATCAGAGCATCCCAGGTTCTTCGTGGGATTTTCTGGCGATTCGGAGGGCATCGGGTGCTGTTTTGGTGGAGATCGTGTGTCGATCTCAGATCAGCGGTGGTCTTGTTCGTGGGATCGTGTGTCAATCTCAGAACAGCGCAATGAGTGCTCAAGGAATCATTGGTGGAGTAGATCTAGACAGAACTCATTCTAGGGTTTCGTGAGAAGGTAAAGAATCTGATTTTTATCAAAGTTGTGTATCTATCTTCGTTTAGTTTTCGCATACATAGAGGATCCGTTAGATAAATGGCAGAAGAAAGTACATCAGTGAGGACCATGAATCCTCATCCCAGGATTGACGTGGTGAAGTTTAACGGCACTAACAATTTTGGGATGTGGAGGTGCGAGGTGATGGATGCCTTAAATGCATCGAACCTCGAGGATACTCTACTTCTGGAGAAGAAGCGAAGCACAACCACTGAAGAAGAGTGGGAGAAGATGAACTGATCTGCGTGTGGCTTGATTAGATCGTGTCTAACACAAGACATCAAATATCTTGTGTTACACGAGATATCTGCGAAGCAGTTGTGGGAGATCCTTGAAAGGAAATATCTGACCAAGAGTATTGAATCGAGATTGCAGCTGAAGAGCAAGCTGTACGGGTTTCAGATGAAGAAGGGATGCTCCGTGAATGAACATCTAAATCGCTACACGAAGCTTCTTACGGATTTGGTCAATGTGGATGTCAAGATAGATGAAGAAGACAAGGCAGTAATCCTCTTGAACTCTCTCCCTGCGGAAGAGTATGAGACATTCACCTTAACCTTCATTAATGAAGACAGACTCTTGACTATCATGAAGTGTCGTCTGCTTTGGCAAATTATGAGACGAGGAGAAAGGAGAGACAGCCTTCTCAGTCAAGCTCATCAGCAGAGGCGCTAGCAGTAAGAGGCAGGGAATCATATAGGAAGGGCAAAGATGATAGAGGGAGATCAAAGTCCAGGCCGGGTTTTGGAGATCTAAAGAAGAACCAGTGTGCCTTCTGTAGAGAATTAGGGCACTGGAAGGTTGACTATCCAAAGTTCAAAGGGAAGAAGAAGGAGTCTAAGACTGAGGTAAATCTTGTAAAGGTGGTTAGTACTCATAGCAGTAACTCACAGGCAGGTGAACCAGACTCAGACTCGTCGATTTTCTCATTCTCAGTCACTACTCCCATCATTGGCTAAAATGAGTGGATTCTGGATACTGGCGCTACATACCATGTGTGTCCTAATAGGGAATGGTTTTCTAGCTTTGAGAAGCTGGAGGGGTGTTCGGTCGTTATGGGCGATGATCATCCATGTATCATGGAGGGTGTAGGGACAATCCAGATAAAGATATTTGATGGGATGGTAAAGGAACTGAAGAAAGTGAGGTATGAACCTCAATTGAAGAGAAATTTAATCTCTGTTGGAGATTTGGAGTCATTAGGCATTGTGGTGTCAATTAAGGAAGGAGTCCTGAAGATGACTAAAGGCTCGATGGTGGTATTGAAGGCTGATCGCAGGAACAATCTTTACTACTTGAATGGTAGTACTGTTAGGACAAGTGGCGGCTTCTACCAGTTCAGATGAAGACTCAACCAGGCTGTGGCACATGAGGCTGGGACATGCAAGAGATAAGTCGCTGCAAACTCTTGCAAGGCAAGGGTTATTGAAGGGTGCCGGAACCTGCAAGATGGAGTTCTGTGAATACTGTATCATCGGGAAGAAGACCAAGGTGAAGTTCGGCACAGCACACATTGCACCGAGGGGATTCTAGACTATGTTTACACTGACGTTTGGGGACCTACCAAGACTGCATCAATTGGAGGTAACCATTACTTTGTGTCATTTATTGATGACTATTATAGGCGTTGCTGGGTATATACCATGAGACACAAAGGGGAAGTCCTAGAACTGTTTGTGAAGTGGAAGAACTTGGAGAGAAGTACGGGAAGGAAAATCAAGGTCCTCCATTCAGATAATGGAGGAGAATACAAGTCTGATCCTTTCCTTCAGTTATGTCTTGATGAGGGCATAGAGAGACACTTCACAGTGAGGGAGACACCGCAACAGAATAGGGTAGGAGAGAGGATGACAGGACTTTACTAGAGAAGGCCCGGTATATGTTGTCCAATGCCGGTTTATCAAAAAACTTCTGGGCTGAGGCTTTGGCATATGCATGCTACCTTGTGAACAGGTTGCCGTCATCTGCGATAGGGGGGAAACTCCTCTCAAGGTTTGATCGGGAAAAATAGGTGCTGACTATGATTTGCTAAGGGTGTTCGGTTGTCCAGCCTATATCATGTCAAAGATGATAAGTTAGACCCAAGAGCAAAGAAGGGTGTGTTCATCGGTTTCAAGAGGAGAATCAAAGGGTTCAAGATCTGGGACCCAATGGACAAGAAGTTTCTTCTCAGCAGGGATGTCACTTTTGATGAGGCTTCTATATTGAAGCCTAAGGTCTCTCAGCAGATGAAGACTAGCAAGACCAAGGAGGTATCGCAGCAGGTGGAGAATGATGCAAATCCACAATCTCTAGAAAGTTCAGCATCCGTGAGGATCATACCTAGGGTGACACAGGATAATGATCAAGCAGTTGAAGAAGATGCTAATGATGAAGAAGTCAACGGGTCATGAGTAATGTTCCTGACTCTACTGCAGTTAAACGACCAAGAAAAAAATATAAAAAACCAGGTAGGCTCACTACAGATATGATCGTAGCGTATGCACTTCCGGTCGTTGAGGAGGCTATCCCGTCCACCTTTAGAGAAGCTGAAATCAGTTCGGAGTCGAAGATGTGAAAAGAAGCCATGGAAGAAGAGATGAAGTCTCTCTACAAGAACGATACGTTTGAACTCACTAGGTTGCCAAAGGGAGGAAAGCGATAGGCTGTAAGTGGGTGTATGCCAAGAAGCTAAAATCACCTAGAGGGGGGTGATAGGTGATAATGCTAATCAATGCCAATTTAAAAATAATGATGCAACAATCGCCCAAAACAAGACTAGAAGCCGAATTCCCCACAAAGGGCTCTGAACTCCTTCCTCGTGATTCCTCTAGATATAAGTTAGAGGTGCACAATGCAATCTTGTTGTATGAGCTAGTGATTGACAAAATGAATATGAAACAAGAGAGTATTGCAATGAAAATAGAGAGCAAGTAATAGAAGCAATGAAAGTAAAGCAAGAAGAAAGAGCAGTAAACCAAACGCAAACACCGAGAATTTTTTCGAGGTTCGAGCACCCAGCTCTACGTCCCCGCCTTCTCCAGAAGGATTTCTAACCACTATAACTTCACAAAGATGTTACAAATACACCGGAGTACCCAACTCCACAATCTCAAGTACAAGTATCTCTTGGTGATCAAAAGACCACAAACTCTCTCTTGAAAAAATCTCTTCCCTTACAAAATCCTTATAGAACAATGAGTATGATTGAAGCTTTTGTTTGTAAGTGGAAAAAGAAAACTAAATCAGAGAGTTTTGAAAGACAATTTAGAAAATGAGAGAGAATTTCAGCACAATAACCAAGAAACAAAACTCTTTTGAATGCCTTAAACTTTTGAAATTTTTGCAAATTTTTGTTGTAAGAAAAACCTCTCCCTAATCACCCCTATTTATAGGAGAGGGCTAGGGATTAAGGAGTAAACCCACTTAATGGTAATTAGGAAGTATTAGGATCAGAGGATATCATTTAAACACTTTTTAGAAAGAAAAAGACAAAAATAAACCATGTTTAAAATATAGCCGTTACTGTTGAAACGACTCTCTCGGTCGACCGGTTGGTCGACCGGGGGTTCAAATAAAGTGACCGTTGCGGGCTTTCGGTCGATCGGTCGGTCGACTGGGTAGAAACAGAGAGCAACACCACTTCAGTCGGCCAGCCGACCGGTCGACCGAAGGGCTTCAGTCGACCGCCCGTTCGACAAGGAAACATGCACACGGATACGCATAAAAAACTGCCAGAAGTCCGGTCGACTGGGTCGGTCGACCGATCTGACCTGACTTAGTGTCGGTCGACCGGTCGGTCGAACGGCTCAGGCCAAAAGACAAAACTGAAACAGAATTTTGAGGAGTTTTGAAGTTTTAACAAATAGTTTTGATTAGAGATATATACAAAACATAAAATTGAGTTTGTAATCAAAAGCTTTGTATTAAAAATTTTTGTATATATTTATAGGGAATATTTCTAGGAAAGACATGTGCGCAAAACGTGTGTATTGGAATATAGAGCTTCAAACCTATTCACTATTCTTTAACAAAACTATAAAACTAGAAACAAATCTAATGAAGTCTTCTTGAGCCATGCAATGCCTTGCTAGAGCCTTTTCTTCTAAGTTCCTTCCTTGATGTGCCATAAGCCTTCTTTGCTCCATGAACCTAGAATTTCTTGCAAAAGCTAAGCAATGGCCTCCAAATATGATACTAACCTGAAACTTATCTTGAACAAACTTATTAGTACCAAATAGCTTTTATTTATTTTGTTATCATCAAAACTCTAAACAAATGGAGAGTGTAACCTTTTGGGCCAATAATCTCCCCCTTTTTGATGATGACAAAACAAATAGGTTATGAACAAAATATGGGGGAGGAGAAAGCTCCCCCTCAAATTACTATGTTAAACAAGGAAAATAATTTGAATAGCAAGCAAAAAGCATAAGACTAAAAACCATGAGATATAAAACACTTGCAAAACATTTAAACTAAAACATCAAAAACCAAAAAATATATAAACTCATATGGAACCAAAACCATATGGACTCATATTTCCACATAAAAACTCATTCTCCCCCTTTTTGTCATACATCAAAAAGGGATAAGATAAACATTTTTATTTAATAACACAAACATTAAGTTCACCACAAATGAAGGAAAATCTAGCAAAATCAAGTGGTTTAGTGAAAATATCGGCAAGTTGCAAATCCATGGAAACATAATCAATATCTATATCACCTTTCTTAAAATGATCTCTAAGAAAGTGATATTTAATCTCAATGTGCTTGGTCTTACTATGTTGATTTGCATTCTTAGTCATATATACAGTACTAGTATTATCACAAAATATTTTTATATGGTTTATAATGCAAACTATAATCAAGGAGAGTATATTTCATCCAAAGGACTTGTGCACAACAAGCCCCCGCGGCAACATACTCCGCCTCGGCGGTTGAGAGAGCTACGGAATTTTGTTTCCTAGAGGACCATGAAACATGACAATTACCAAGAAATTGACATGTCCCACTAGTACTCTTTCTATCTACTCTACAACCCGCATAGTCGGCATCCGAATAACTCGTCATTGAGAAATCTCCAGTTTTCGGATACCAAAGACCCATTCCAATTGTGCCCTTAATATAACGAATAATGCGTTTTACCGCAATAAGATGGGACTCTTGAGGACACGATTGGAATCTAGCACAAAGACACACACTAAACATGATGTCCGGCCTACTTGCCGTCAAATACACAAATTCCTATCATGCTTCTATATAACTTAATATCAACACATTTACCTTGGTCATCCTTATCAAGCTTGGTTGTAGTTGCCATGGGAGTGTTGCAAACTTTTGAGCCTTCAAGTCCAAACTTCTTTACGAGTTCCTTTGCATACTTGACTTGACATATGAAGTTCCCATCTTGCAATTGCTTGATTTGGAGTCCAAGAAAGAATTCAATTCACCCATGGAAGACATTTCAAACTCACATTGCATAATCTTTTCAAACTCCTTGCATAAAAACTCATTAGTAGAACCAAAGATTATATCATCAATATAAATTTGCACAATTAAAATGTCATTATCAACATGCTTAGTAAAAAGAGTTGTGTCTACTTTGCCTTTAAAAAATCATTTGAAATGAGAAAATTAGAAAGCCTTTCAACTAAGCTCTTGGAGCTTGTTTCAATCCATACAAGCTTTATCAAGTTTAAAACAAAATTTGGATGAACATGATCAACAAAACCGGGAGGTTGTTCAACATAAACTTCTTCATTAATAAAACCATTTAAAAATGCACTTTTCACATCCATTTGAAAAAGTTTAAATTTTAAAAGATGTAAAAGCTAGTGTTATCCGTATGGCTTCAAGCCGTGCTACGGGTGTAAAGGTCTCCTCAAAGTCAATTCTCTCAACTTGAGTGTAACCTTGGGCCACTAACCTAGCTTTATTCCTAATGACATTTTCGGACTCATCCATCTTGTTTCTAAAGATCCACTTATACTAATTATTGGTCTATCGTGGGGCCTAGGAATAAGGTGCCAAACTTGGTTGCGCTCAAATTGATTGAGTTCCTCTTGCATGGCTAGCAACCAATATGATCCGTCTCGGCTTCGAGGATGCTTTTGGGTTCAAAATGAGAATTGAATGCAAAGTTACCACATAAGTCATGGAGCTTGGAGCGAGTTGTTATCCCTTTAGAGACATCACCTAAAATGAGTTCCTTGGGATGATTTGTGGCGTATCTCCAATCTTTAGGAAGCGGTTGAGAGCTTCCCTCTTTATCCTCTTGAACATCACCAATGGGTTCTTGCTTTTCTTCTTGAGCGGGTGAGTCTTCAAGGATAGTCTCTCCATGTCTTCACCTAATGGGTCAATCTCTACAACATTCTCAACAACCACATTAGATTCTTCAAATTTAACAAGCATGGATTCTTCAATGGTAAGGGAAGATCTATTGAATACTCTATAAGCTTTGCTAGTAGTAGAGTATCCATCAAAGATAGCTTCATAAGCTTTAGCATCAAATTTACCCAAGTTATCTCTAGTATTCAAAATAAAACACTTGCATCCAAAAACTTTGAAATATGAAACATTAGGTTTTCTAGAATGATACATTTCAAAAGATGTTTGGGAAGAATTTTTACACAAATAAATACGATTTGAAATATAGCATGCGGTGTTTACGACCTCGGCCCATAGATATTAAGGGAGGTCATATTCACTTATCATGGTCCTAGCCATCTCTTGAAGTGTTCTATTCTTTCTTTCTACAATTCTATTTTGTTGTGGAGTTCTAGGACATGACATTTCATGCTTGATTCCCTTTTCATCACAATAAGTCATGAAGAGTTGGTTAACAACTCACCACCTCTATCACTCCTTATTTTCAAATCGAAAAACCCTTTTCTTTTCACCCTTTTTCGAAAATTCTTAAAATGTGAAAAGTTTTGATCTTTGTGTTCCAAAAAGAAAACCCAAGTAAATCAGGAAAAATCATCAACTAAAACAAATGCATATCTACTACCATTTAAGCTCTTAGTTTTAGTTGGTCCAAAAGATCCATATGAATTAATTCTAATGGCCTAGTTGACATGATATCCTTGATTGGTTTGGAGGAAAACTTGGTTTGTTTCCCAAGTTGGCACGCACCACAAATGCGGTCTTTCTCAAACTTCAAGTAAGGAATACCTTCACCAATTCCTTAGAATTAATCCTAGAAAGATGGTCAAAAGATGCATGTCCTAATCTTCTATGCCAAAGCCAAGAATTCTCATCAAAAGCATTCAAGCATTTAGTAGAACAATCCAAATTAAGCATGTCAATGATATAAACATTATTATCACGAAATCCGGTGAGAATACAATCATTGGTTTTACATTCAAGGATTTTGCAAGAAGAATCATCAAAAATAACTTTTAAGTCCACGGTCACAAAGTTGACTAATACTAAGCAAGTTATGTTTCAACCATCAACAAGAACAACATTTTCTATAATAGGAGATGCACCAATTTGAATATACCTATACCGATGATAGTGCCCTTGGAGTCATCTCCGAAGGTGACGGTGCCACCTTCAACGTACCTTGATAGGGTTGTAAAGTTGTTGATATCCCATGTCATGTGTCTTGAACAACCACTATCAAGGTACCACCGCTCCCTACGTCTTGGAGCCTTGGTGTGTACCTACATCAAATAATTTAGGACTTGATTTTGGTACCCACATTTTCTTGGGTCCTAAAGAGTTAGTGTAATGAACCAATATAAGATTGTTTGTTCTATTTATTTGATCACAACAGAGCTTAGCTAATGTCCATTCTTACCACAATAAGTACATCTATAAACTCTACCATATTTAAATGCATAGTGAGTGTGTGACTTGTGAACATGTGTGGATTTAGCATGAGTGTTATGTGAAGTGTGAACATGATGAGCATGAGTATTTTAACATGAGAAGATTTAGCATGAGAAGTGTGCTTCTTAGAAAACATATCCTCAAGTTTCTTAGTATTAAAAGCACAATCCTTCAAAAAATTTCAAAATCAACAATTCTAGTTTTTAACAAAGAAATTTCTTTTTCATCAATCTTAGGAAATTTTGCTTTACAAGCAACTTTGTAAGCATTAAATTCTTTTTGAGTAGAAACAAGATTAGAAGAAATTTCATCCTTTGTTTTGAAACAATAGCAAGTTGATTTTTAGAAAAGCAACTTCCTTTTCCAATTTTGAACATTCTACCTTTTTAACATCATAGGTTTCCGAAAGTTCAACAAAGGCATGAACAAGCATTTCTTTACTCAATTCATCTTCTTCATCAAGAGGTTGAGTGGTTACCTTGGGTGTGTTTGCCATGAAACACATGTTCGCCGTGTCCACCTCATCTTCGGACTCGCTTTCCGAATCCCAAGTGGCTTTGTAAGCTTTCTTTTCCACGCTTCTTTTGCTTGAAGGAGGAAGTCATCTTCTTCTTGAACTTCGGGCAATCAGCTATGATGTGTCCAGGCTTTCGGCAATTATAGCAAATGATTCTTCTTTCCTCTTTGCCTTCCAATCTCTTTCTAAAGTTGAGCTTGTTCTTGTGGTACATCCTCTTCACATTTCGCACAAGGAGGGATAGCTTTTCATCTTCTTCTTCTTCTTCTTCATCATCTTCAAGAGTGGAGGAAGACTTGAAGGCTATGGATTTCTTCTTTTGAGGAGCCGCTTCTTCTCTCTTGCCTTCTTTTTCATCTCATGAGTCTTCAAGTTTCCAATGAGACTTATGAGATCCATTTCATCCTTGTCATTCAACTCTTTTAAGGTGGTGGCCTTTATCTCCCATGATGAAGGAAGAGCCCGAATCACTTTCCGCACTTTTTGGTTATTGCTAATATCATCACCTAAAGAGGAAAGAGCATTGGTGATTTTAGTAAACCTTGTAATCATGCAATCATAGATTCATCATCAATCATTTAAAGCTTTCATATTGGGACCTCAAGAGATATATCTTAGCTCTCTTTACTTGTGATGTCCCCTCGTGTGTGACCAACAAATGTTGCCAAATCTCATAGGCAGATTGGCAATGTATTACCCGTGTAAGGTCATCCTCATTCAAGGCGGTTAGGAGGGAATTTTGGGCCTTGGAGTTAGCCTCATATTCTCTAAAGGTAAAGTCGGACCATGTGCTTTCATCACTATTGGGTCTACATAGGGTTTGGTCAAGGATTTTGCAACTAAGCTACCTAAAGATTGTAAAAAGATAGTCATCCTAACCTTCCAAATAGGAAATTAAGCCCATCAAATTTAGGAGGGGTTTTGATGTTGTCGGCCATGTTTACTAGTGTATGAATGAAAGAATGCAAATATTGATTAGCAACTTTTTAGGATCTCTCTAAGGATGTTAAGCCAACCTAGAGTCCAAGCTCTGATACCAATTGAAATTACCTAGAAGGGGAGTGAATAGGTGATAATGCTAATCAATGCACAATTTAAAAATAATGATGCAACAATCGCCTAAAACAAGACTAGAAGCCGAATTCCCCACAAAGGGCTCTAAACTCCTTCCTCGTGATTCCTCTAGATATGAGTTGGAGGTGCACAATGCAATCTTATTGTATGAGCTAGTGATTGATAAAATAATATGAAACAAGAGAGTATTGCAATGAAAATAGAGAGCAAGTAATAGAAGCAATGAAAGTAAAGCAAGAAGCAAGAGCAAGTAAACCAAACGCAAACACCGAGAATTTTTCCCGAGGTTCGAGCACCCAGCTCTACGTCCCCCGCCTTCCCCAGAAGGATTTCTAACCACTAGAACTTCACAAAGATGTTACAAATACATCGGAGTACCCAACTCCACAATCTCAAGTACAAGTATCTCTTGGTGATCAGAAGACCACAAACTCTCTCTTGAAAAAATCTCTTCCCTTACAAAATTCTTATAGAACAATGAGTAGGATTGAAGCTCTTGTTTGTAAGTGGAAAAAGAAAACTAAATCAGAGAGTTTTGAAAAACACTTCAGAAAATGAGAGAGAATTCAGCACAAAAATCAAGAAACAAAGCTCTTTTGAATGCCTTAAACTTTTGAAATTTTTGCAAATTTTTGTTGTAAGGAAACCTCTCCCTAATCACCCCTATTTATAGGAGAGGGCTAGGGATTAAGGAGTAAACCCACTTAATGGTAATTAGGAAGTATTAGGATCAGAGGATATCATTTAAACACTTTTTAGAAAGAAAAGACAAAAATAAACCATGTTTAAAATATAGCCGTTACTGTTGAAACGACTCTCTCGGTCGACCGGTCGGTCGACCGGGGTTCAAATAAAGTGACCGTTGCGGGCTTCCGTCGACCGGTCGGTCGACTGGGTAGAAACAAAGAGCAACACCACTTCAGTCGGCCAGCCGACCGGTCGAGCGAGGGCTTCGGTCGACCGCCCGGTCGACCGGGAAACGTGCACACAGATGCGCACAAAAACTGCCAGAAGTCCGGTCGACTGGGTCGGTCGACCGATCTGGCCTGACTTAGTGTCGGTCAACCGGTCGGTCGACCGACTCAGGCCAAAAGATAAACTGAAACAGAATTTTGAGGAGTTTTGAAAATTTAACAAAATAGTTTGATTAGAGATATATATAAAACATAAAATTGAGTTTGTAATCAAAAGGCTTTGTATTAAAATATTTTGTATATATTTATAGGGAATATTTCTAGGAAAGACATGTGCGCAAAAACGTGTGTATTGGAATATAGAGCTTTAACCTATTCACTATTTTTTAATAAAACTATAAAACTAAAGCAAATCTAATGAAGTCTTCTTGAGCCATGCAATGCCTTGCTAGAGCCTTTTCTTCTAAGTTCCTTCCTTGATGTGCCATAAGCCTTTCTTTGCTCCATGAACCTAGAATTTCTTGCAAAAGCTAAGCAATGGCCTCCAAATATGGTACTAACTTGAAACTTATCTTGAACAAACTTATTAGTACCAAATAGCTCTTATTTGTTTTGTTATCATCAAAACTCTAAACAAATGGAGAGTGTAACCTTTTGGGCCAACAGAAGCAAGGATCTCATCATGGAGATATGGTGCACTACAAGGCCAGATTGGTAGCAAAAGGTTATGCTCAGAGAGAAGAAATTGACTACAATGAGATATTTTCACCTGTTGTAAAGATTTCATCAATTCGTATCTTATTGGCTTTGGTGGCACAGTACGAGTTGGACCTTGATCAACTCGATGTAAAGACCGCCTTTCTCCACGGCGATCTAGATGAAGAGATCTACATGACTCAACCAACAGGGTTCAAGACTGCAGGGAAGGAAGAAATGGTGTGTAAGTTGAAGAAGTCGTTGTATGGACTAAAGCAGTCTCCAAGACAGTGGTACAAGCGGTTCGACAGCTTCATCAGAGGGAAGAAGTGCACACGCAGCCACTATGACCCCATGTGTGTACTACAACAAGCTACCGACATGGGAGTATATCTATTTACTTCTGTATGTAGATGATATGCTTATTGCTTCAAGGTCTAGATCTGCGATTGATGCACTGAAGAGGGATCTATCTTCGGAGTTTGAGATGAAGGATCTTGGTGAAGTAAGGAAGGTGCTAGGCATGGAAATCACAAGAGACCGAAGAGTTGGCAGGGTGAGCTTGACACAGAAGGGGTATTTGCAAAAGGTACTTCAGAGGTTCAACATCGGCAAGGATGCGAATTCTGTAAGTATACCACTGGCTCCTCATTTCAAGTTATCTGCTAAGATGTCTCCAAAGAATGTTGAAGAACGTGAGTACATGACTCACGTTCCATATGCTAGCGCAGTCGTAGTCTTATGTACGCTATGGTGTGTACGAGACCAGATCTGTCACAAGCTGTCTCTATGGTCAGTAGATATATGCATGATCCGGGACAGGGTCATTGGGAGGCAGTGAAGTGGATTCTGAGGTACATCAAAGGTACCATTGATGTTGGTCTGGTATTTAAGAAGGACTCCACAGGGAAGCATGATTGTATCGGATATGTAGATTTCGATTATGCTGGTGACCTTGACAAGCGCCGGTCTACAACAGGTATGTCTTTACATTCTCTCAAGCACCGGTGAGTTGGCGCTCCATACTATAGTCTACCGTCGCATTGTCTACCACAGAGGCCGAGTATAGGGCCATGACGGAGACTATGAAGGAGGCAATTTGGCTTCAAGGCTTGCTCGAAGACTTGGAGGTGGATCAGGATCTTCTAAAGATTATGTAATCACCTAGAGGGGGGTGAATAGGTGATAATGCTAATCTAGAAACTAAATGCGGAAGCTAAAAACCATTTTGCAACATACTTAATACAACCAACAAGTGTAGCCGAATTTCCCGTGAAGGGCTCTGGACTAACTCCTCTTGATTCCCCTAGATAAGGGTTGAGGTGCTATATGAAGCTCTTGTGGTTAAGTACAAGTGAGGCACACGCACAAGCAAGCCAAGCATATAATGGATATATAGCAATATGAAAGATACAAGGCACAACACAAGAAAATATGATATGAATGAAAGAATGATGCTTTGCACAAATAATGAGAGAGAGTTAAGAGACAATAGATCAAACGCAAACACAAAGATATGTTCCGAGGTTCGAGCCCCTAGCTCTACATCCCCGCCTTCACCGAGAAGGATTTCTAATCCACTATCTTGTCTACGAGGACTCCCACCGAGGGAACCTCCACCGAGGAGGATTTGTACAACAAGGGAGTACCGAACTCCTCTCTCAAACACCGCCTCACAATCGAGGGTAGGCCCGTAGCCAAACAACAAACAAAACCCTCTACCGAAGAGGGATACAAACCAAACTCCACCTCTCACTAGAGGGAGCAAACCACAATCTTAACCTCTACCAAAGAGGGAGCAAACACCCAACCCATATAACAACCTCAACCTCTACCAAAGAGGGAGCAACACAAGAAATCAAGGGTTTACAACAAGTCGTATGTCTCAACCACAAACCTCATTCCATTTTCCACAAACAAAGATCCTAAATAGATTAGGATAGAATGGTATAGCTCAAGTGGATATCAAGGTGTTTTTGGAAAGCAAATAACAAAGAAAAACTACTTGGGAAATCTCTTATAGATGATAGAAATGAAAATCCAAAACAATATCCCAAAAACCTAGTTTCTTTGATTTTCCAAAAACCTTGAAAAACAATAAAGATGAAATCTTTAAGCTCTAAAACACTTTTTAAAACTTATAAAAACACTTCAGAAAGTAAGAATTTTTACTCTTGAAAATCTTCTCCAAAACTCCCAAGAAATGGGGTATTTATAGCCCAAACAGAAAACTAACCGTTAGGCTGATCTGTCTGCCTGACAGGCTGGCGGTCAACCGGCCAGTCGACCGCCAACGGTTATGACCGTTGGGGCAACCCAGTCGACCGCCCGGTCGACCGAGAGTAAAACTCTCTGGTCCGGTCGACCGGCCCACTGTGCTACCAGACGTGCACAGCTCTGTGCACGTCGGTCGAGCGTGTGGTTCGACCGGCCCTTGGTGCGGTCGACCGTACGGTCGGCCGACCTGGCCTGTCAACCACTGTTCTGGGTCAGAAAAACATGTTAAAAATATTTTTAAAAATCTTTTATCTCTTCTAAAAATCCCCAAAAATAGTTTTAACATTTTGCATTGATATATAAACTTGTGATAAACATTTAAACTCAAATATCAAGCATATGAAATCATTTTTGTTTTTAAAATTTTTACCAAAAACCAAAACTTGTATTTTATCAAACTTGTATTTTTCAATACATGAATAGGATAGTCAAATAAGTTTGTTTAAAAGTTAAGCATGCATGTATAGAAAGAATACATCTACTATACATAAACTATTTAAACTTGTTTTGATCAATCTATTCATGAAACAAATATCGGTTAAACTAAAAACCGAAAAACCAATATCCAAACATAAAACGTGTGTTGTGCACTTGAGCATATCAACTATTCTTATCTTTACACATGGATCTAAAACATATGGATACCTAAGTCTTCTTGACGATCTTCATCTTCAAGTCGACCCGATATAAACTGTGATCCACGAGCTAGGCTATGTATGATCTTGATGCTCGGGCCCTGGAATCACCAAGTGAAAGCTTCCAAACTCTTCTTTTTGAAGCAATCACCAACTAATATCTTGTTACATGATCTGAAACTAAAATCACAAGATTATTAGTAACATAACTTCATGAGTTAATCATCATCAAAACTAGAGAGGAAAGCTTCCGGGCCAACAATCTCCCCCTTTTGATGATGACAAAACTCATGGAGTTATATATGCATGGATTAAAGTTAAGCTTCAAAAAAGCTCCCCCTTAACTCATGCATAAAACAAATAACCAATAAAATGTAATGAATGACAATGTATAAACAATAAAAGGCTCTAGATACCCAATGAAATGTTCAAAAACAAAACATGCTCTAGATACCAATTAAAATTAAACTAAATTAAACTTAATATATGCAAAACATAACATGCATATATAAACTTAATCAAACTCAAATAATTCTCCCCCTTTTTGTCAATCATCAACAAAGGGGTAAAAACCAAAACAAAACAAAATCTTCTCCCTCTTTTTATACAAAGAAACAATCATCACTAAGGGTAAAAGCAAAATCAAATCAATAAATTTTTTCTCCCCCTTTTTCTTCGAAACAATGAATCAACAAAAGGGTTAATAAAGACAATATTCTCCCCCTTTTTGTCTAAAACAAAAACAAAATCAAATAGGGGTGACAAACAATTAAGATATCAATTGAAAATATGTCAAAGTAGCATCTTGATACCAATTGAAAGTAAATATAGATCAATCAACAAATGGTATATGCGATATACATTCATGAAGAGGAAGATGTAAAGCTTCCCTACATAGATACATTACATGAAGGAGGGATGACAAGCCCTAATTCACATAACGTACACTATGTAATACATAAGAGGAGATGTGAAGCTCCCCCTACACACGTGTACCACATAAAGAAGAGATGTCAAGCTCCTCAATACAAGATATACTCAACATGAATCTATATGTAGAAGAGATGTTAAGCTCTCCTTGCATATAGGCAATACAAATCAAATTTTTGTATTTTTATTTTTTATTAAACAAAATTTTGAGATACCAATTTTAAAACATTCAAATAAACATCTTGATATCAAAAGAGTATTTTCTTTTTAAGTATATGATATCAATTTAAAATTTTTATTTTCTATCATAAAGCTAGGGAGTGGAGATACAAATACCAATTGAAATATGAAAATCGAATTTTCTCCCCCTCTATGAAATACCAACAAAAACAATGCGTAGGCTTGAAATAAGATACCAATTGAAAATTGAATCAATTGAAACAAAGTTGAAACTCAAGCTTTAGCATAAAGAAAATTTTGTGCTTAAGGATGTAAAGATATAATAAGCACAAATAAAACATATATATATGTATGAAAAATAGATACCAATCGAAATTGATACTCTTCGAAATGTAAGCATACATATACAAAAAAAAATATATGAGTATACATAAATGTCAATATTGATACCAATTGAATCTAATGATACCAATTGAAACAACAATAATATCAAGTGTATACCTCATATAACTAACCTCCCAACACATGCTTATGTTTAAAAGATTTTCAATGTAAAGCATACACAAGGCATGGTCTCCCAACCAACCGCCCTTAGATGGCAGGGGTTTTCAAAAAATAGGTTTAGAAAATAAAGTTTATTTGAAAACTTCTATCATAACGAAGAATATCATAACTAGTTATATGAAAATTTTGTAAACTAGTACGAAATCTTTCAAGTAAGGAACAAAACAAAATTATTTTTCATGAAACTTGAAATCCACATGATAATCAACACTCTAAGCCAATTAAGCATAATATGACTCATGAAAACAAACACATGAGTAAACAATAAATGTGAGTGTACAAATAAGATGTGAAGATCATAATCATGAAAGATATTCAATTAAGCTCAATATTCCTTGAAACTTGAAAACATGAAAATCATCAAAACTTATTTAATCTTCAAGGTAGATGTATGTCCTATACAAACTAAAGGATACATACCTATCCAAACACAACGAGTCCACAAGGATATATGCATGAAGGCACGTTGCTCAAAGGATGTATATGTATAACAATAATTTGGATAAAATGGACATATGCATGAAGTTAAACATAAACACAAAAACATGAAATAAATCCAAAATGGGAATACAAGTTTAACATGCATGAATCATCAAACTAGACTATACTAGCACATCTAATGGGAACAAATAAGCAATCAAGCACATACATATATAAAGATTTATTTGTGGCTCACTATATGTACAAGTATAAATCCTAGTCTTAATGAAAACTAACATTTAAGCTTATATTCAAATCATGAAGCATCAAAACAAGATAAAATCATCATGATAAATCATAAACATGATTATTATGTAAATTCACATGTTATTAAACCTATGATAAACATGATAGCTAAACAAAGGTGAGAACACTAAAATAATGGTCCATATTAAACATTGGTGTCTCAAAATGGCTATACATGTATGTCAAGGATCTAATAAACATAGCATTGACATAATAATCTATAAATAATGAAACATGCTATAAACAATGAATATGAAAAGTATGTAAATAAACGGGAGTAAAGGATTGTCACCAAAACCGAAGAAGCAACTCTCCTTGTCTCCAAAACATGGTGGTCTTCCCACCAACCTTCCTTGAAAGTGATGCATCCAAATGATTTCCATGAAGCTCGGAACACATCCACTCCAAGGTACCTCTACTCTCACGTCATGCGAGAGCCCACACCTACATCAAATACAAGAGGGTGATCTTTGGTACCCATATCTTATTGGGTCCATGGGGGTTAGTATCATTGCTAACCCAAACAAATTTATTTGCTAAATTTACATCATGTAATCTATCAAAATAAAATTTAGTAAAGTGGCCCTTACGTCCACAATGTGTACAAGTGTACACATGAGCATACATGTGATGATGGTGTCCGTGAGGAGCATGTGTATGCCGTGGAGGGTGTGCATGCATAATAGATGGAACTTGTTTCTTTCGAAACAAAGATTCCAAACGTGTGTGACTCTTGGCACATTGGCTCAAGGTGGAGCCCAAAGAACTACATTCTTCTTAAGCATGGATATATCATTTTTAATCAAAGAAGAAGTGTGGCATGCAATAGGTGAAGTGTGAGATGCTACCCTAGCATGGCAAACATGAGAATCAATTTCATTTTTCAAGATTTATTTTTATTTAAACAAATTTCTAACTCTTTTGAAATAAAATCAATTTCTCTTTTTAAAGAATCATTTTCTTTTAAAACAAAATCAACTTTTGAAGATAAAAACTCATTTTTCTTCAAAACATTTTCACAATCATTTTTATTTTTCAAAAACTCATTTTCTTTTAATGCAAGATTAAGTTGAGATTTTAATGAATCCCTCTCATTAGAAATCTCCTCCTTTTCTTGCAAAACCATGTTAAGTTTAGAAAGCAAATTTTTATTTTCATTGTTAATGCCTAGACTTTTCTTTTTCAAAATATTATATTTTTCTATTAATTTTTCACAAACAATAAATAGTTCTTCATTCAAAGCATGGGCATCAACAAAATCATTACATGAAGAACTGGCATCATCATTATCTAGTTGAGATTCCGATTGTACCTCAAGGAAGTCATTCCCTTGGATTATATAGCATTGTAGTGGCTCGGATACATCTCCACTAGATTCCTCCGGTTGGATCGGCAATTGAAGCTTGGAGGTGGTAGTTGTTGTCAACTTGTTCCACACTGCAAAAATGGAATCAAGATTAGAAACAAACAAAAGATGTTCTCTTGAAAGCGTGCTTCTAATGGCCTCAAGGGCTTGTGCATTGGCCCCTATATGCTTGCTATCACTAAGGTAGAATTCCTTGGTAATGGCAAGGTGAACCTTATATCCTAGGGTTTGTAAGTAGATGGACATCTTAGTCTTCCAAACAATGATGTTGGAAGGGTCAAACATAGGTGGGGTCATGAAGTCCATGGGTCCAAACTATATGTGTGCAAACAAGTAAATGCAAATGATAGATTAGCAAACAAGGATCTCACTCCTCGGATGTTAAGCCTAAGTATCAGGAGCGTGGCTCTGATACCAATTGTAAATCACCTAGAGGGGGGGTGAATAGGTGATAATGCTAATCTAGAAACTAAATGCGGAAGCTAAAAACAATTTTGCAACACATTTAATACAACCAACAAGTGTAGCCGAATTCCCCGTGAAGGGCTCTGGACTAACTCCTCTTGATTCCCCTAGATAAGGGTTGAGGTGCTATATGAAGCTCTTGTGGTTAAGTACAAGTGAGGTACACACACAAGCAAGCCAAGCATATAATGGATATATAGCAATATGCAAGATGCAAGGCACAACACAAGCAAATGTGATATGAATGAAAGAATGATGCTTTGCACAAATAATGAGAGAGAGTTAAGAGACAATGGATCAAACGCAAACACAAAGATATGTTCCGAGGTTTGAGCCCCTAGCTCTACGTCCCCGCCTTCACCGAGAAGGATTTCTAATCCAATATCTTGTCCACCGAGGACTCCCACCGAGGGAACCTCCACCGAGGAGGATTTGTATAACAAGGGAGTACCGAACTCCTCTCTCAAACACCGCATCACAACCGAGGGGTAGGCCCGTAGCCAAACAACAAACAAAACACCTCTACCGAAGAGCGATACAAACCAAACTCCACCTCTTACTAGAGGGAGCAGACCACAATCTCAACCTCTACCAAAGATTGAGCAAACACCAACCCAATACAACAACCTCAACCTCTACCAAAGAGGGAGCAACACAAGAAATCAAGAGTTTACAACAAGTGGTATGTCTCAACCACAAACCTCTTTCCTTTTTCCATAAACAAAGATCCTAAATAGATTAGGATAGAATGATATAGCTCAAGTGGATATCAAGGTGTTTTGGAAAGCAAATAACAAAGAAAAACTACTTGGGAAATCTCTTGTAGATGATAGAAATGAAAATCCAAAACAATATCCCAAAAACCTAGTTTTCTTTGATTTTCAAAAACCCTTGAAAAACAATAAAGATGAAATCTTTAAGCTCTAAAACACTTTTAAAACTTGTAAAAACACTTCAGAAAAGTAAGAATTTTTGCTTTTGAAAATCTTCTCCAAAACCCCCAAGAAATGGGGTATTTATAGCCCAAACAGAAAACTAGCCGTTAGGCTGATCTGTCAGCCTGACAGGCGGCCGGTCGACCTCCAACAGTCAAAAATATGACCGTTGGGGCAACCCGGTCGACCGCCCGGTCGACCCCCCAGATACAAAGAGCAAAGCTCTCTGGTCCGGTCGACCGCCCGTCGACCGGCCCACTGTGCTGCCAGACGTGCACAGCTCTGTGCATGTCAGTCGACCGTGCGGTCGATCGGCCCTTGGTGCGGTCGACCGTGTGGTCAGCCGAACTGGCCTGTCAGCCACTGTTCTGGGTCAGAAAAACATGTTAAAAATATTTTTAAAAATCTTTTATCTCTTCTAAAAATCCCCAAAAATAGTTTTAACATTTTGCATTGATATATAAACTTGTGATAAATATTTAAACTCAAATATCAAGCATATGAAACCATTTTTGTGTTTTAACATTTTTACCAAAACCCAAAACTTATATTTTATCAAACTTGTATTTTTCAATATATGAATAGGATAGTCAAAATAAGTTTGTTTAAAAGTTAAGCATGCATGTATAGAAAGAATACATCTACTATACATAAACCAATTAAACTTGTTTTGATCAATCTATTCATGAAAACAAATATCGGTTAAACTAAAAACCGAAAAACCAATATCCAAACATAAAACGTGTGTGTTGTGCACATGAGCATATCAACTATTCTTATCTTTACACATGGATCTAAAACACACTAAACTATGGATACCTAAGTCTTCTTGACGATCTTCATCTTCAAGTCGACCCGATCCAAACTGTGATCCACGAGCTAGGCTATGTATGATCTTGATGCTCGGGCCCTGGAATCACCAGGTGAAAGCTTCCAAACTCTTCTTTTTGAAGCAATCACCAACTAATATCTTGTTACATGATCTGAAACTAAAATCACAAGATTATTAGTAAACATAACTACATGAGTTAATCATCATCAAAACTAGAGAGGAAAGCCTCCGGGCCAACAATCTCCCCCTTTTTGATGATGACAAAAATCATGGAGTTATATATGCATGGATTAAAGTTAAGCTTCAAAGAAGCTCCCCCTTAACTCATGTATAAAACAAATAAACAATAAATATGTAATGAATGACAATGTATAAACAATAAAGGCTCTAGATACCCAATGAAATGTTCAAAAACAAAACATGCTCTAGATTCCAATTAAAATTAAACTAAATTAAACTTAATATATGCAAAACATAAACTTGCATATATAAACTTAATCAAACTCAAATAATTCTCCCCCTTTTTTTCAATCATCAACAAAGGGGTAAAAATCAAAACAAAACAAAATCTTCTCCCCCTTTTTAATACAAAGAAACAATCATCACTAAGGGGTAAAAGCAAAACCAAATCAATAAATTTTTCTCCCCCTTTTTGTTCGAAACAATGAATCAACAAAAGGGTTAATAAAGACAATGTTCTCTCCCTTTTTGTCTAAAAAAAAAATAAAACCAAATAGGGATGACAATCAATTAAGATATCAATTGAAAATATGTCAAAGTAGCATCTTGAAACCAATTGAAAGTAAACATAGATCAATCAACAAATGGTATATGCGATATATATTCATGAAGAGGAAGATGTGAAGCTTCCCTATATAGATACATTACATGAAGGAGGGATGACAAGCCCTAATTCACATAACGTATACTATGTAATGCATAAGAGGAGATGTGAAGCTCCCCCTACACACGTGTACCACATAAAGAAGAGATGTCAAGCTCCTCAATACAAGATACACTCAACATGAATTTATATGTAGAAGAGATGTTAAGCTCTTCTTGCATATAGGCAATACAAATCAAAACTTTTATATTTTTATTTTTTATTAAACAAAATTTTGAGATACCAATTTTAAAACATTCAAATAAACATCTTGATATCAAAAAGAGTATTTTTCTTTTTAAGTATATGATATCAATTTAAAATTTTTATTTTCTATCATAAAGCTAGGGAGTGGAGATACAAATACCATTGAAATATGAAAATTGAATTTTCTCTCCCTTTATGAAATACCAATAAAACAATGCGTAGGCTTGAAATAAGATACCAATTGAAAATTGAATCAATTGAAACAAAGTTGAAACTCAAGCTTTAGCATAAACAAAATTTTGTGCTTAAGGATATAGAGATATAATAAGCACAAATAAAACATATATATATATATATATGTATGAAAAATAGATACCAATCGAAATTGATACTCTTCGAAATGTAAGCATACATATATAAAAAAAAATATATGAGTATACATAAATGTCAATATTGATACCAATTGAAAGAATCCAATGATACCAATTGAAATAACAATAATATCAAGTGTATTCCTCATATAACTAACCTCCCAACACATGCTTATGTTTAAAAAATTTCAATGTAAAGCATACACAAGGCATGGTCTCCCAACCAATCGCTCTTAGATGGTAGGGGTTTTTAAAAATAGGTTTAGAAAATAATGTTTGTTTGAAAACTTCTATCATAACGAAGAATATCGTAACTAGTTATATGAAAAATTTGTAAAGTAGTACGAAATCCTTCAAGTAAGGAACAAAACAAATTATTTTTCATGAAACATGAAATCCACATGATAATCAACACTCTAAACCAATTAAGCATAAATATGACTCATGAAAACAAACACATGAGTAAACAATAAATGTGAGTGTACAAATAAGATGTGAAGATCATAATCATAAAAGATATTCAATTAAGCTCAATATTCCTTGAAATATGAAAACATGAAAATCATTAAAACTTATTTAATCTTCAAGGTATATGTATGTCCTATACAAACTAAAGGATACATACATATCCAAACACAACGAGTCCACAAGGATATATGCATGAAGGCACGTGGCTCAAAGGATGTATATGTATAACAATAATTTGGATAAAATGGACATATGCATGAAGTTAAACATAAACACAAAACATGAAACAAATCCAAAAATGGGAATACAAGTTTAACATGCATGAATCATCAAAACTAGACTACTAGCACATCTAATGGGAACAAATAAGCAATCAAGTACAAACATATATAAAGATTTATTTGTGGCCCACTATATGTACAAGTATAAATCCTAATCTTAATGAAAACTAACATTTAAGCTTATATTCAAATCATGAAGCATCAAAAACAAGATAAAATCATCATGATAAATCTTAAACATGATTATTATGTAAATTCACATGTTATTAAACCTATGATAAATATGATAGCTAAACAAAGGTGAGAACACTAAAATAATGGTCCATATTAAACATGGGTGTCTCAAAATGGCTATACATGTATGTCAAGGATCTAATAAATATAGCATTGACATAATAATCTATAAACAATGAAACATGCTATAAACAATGAATATGAAAAGCATGTAAATAAACGGGAGTAAAGGATTGTCACCAAAACCGAAGAAGCAACTCTCCTTGTCTCCAAAACATGATGGTCTTCCCACCAAATCTTCCTTGAAAGTGATGCATTCAAATGATTTCCATGAAGCTCGGAACACATCCACTCCAAGGTACCTCTACTCTCACGTCATGCGAGAACCCACACCTACATCAAATACAAGAAGGGTGGTCTTTGGTACCCATATCTTATTGGGTCCATGGGGGTTAATACCATTCCTAACCCAAACAAATTTTATTTGCTAAATTTACATCATGTAATCTATCAAAACAAAATTTAGAAAGGTGGCCCTTACGTCCACAATGTGTACAAGTGTACACATGAGCATACATGTGGTGATGGTGTCCGTGAGGAGCATGTGTATGCTGTGGAGGGTGTGCATGCATAATAGATGGAACTTGTTTCTTTCGAAACAAAGATTCCAAACGTGTGTGGCTCTTGGCACATTGGCTCAAGGTGGAGCCCAAACAAACTACATTCTTCTTAAGCATGGATATATCATTTTTAATCAAAGAAAAAGTGTGGCATGTAATAGGTGAAGTGTGAGATGCTACCCTAGCATGGCAAACATGAGAATCAATTTAATTTTTCAAAGATTTATTTTTATTTAAACAAATTTCTAACTCTCTTGAAATAAAATCAATTTCTCTTTTTAAAGAATCATTTTCTTTAAAACAAAATCAACTTTTGAAGATAAAAACTCATTTTTCTTCAAAACATTTTCACAATCATTTTTATTTTTCAAAAACTCATTTTCTTTTAATGCAAGATTAAGTTGAGATTTTAATGAATCCCTCTCATTAGAAATCTCCTCCTTTTCTTGCAAAACCATGTTAAGTCTAGAAAGCAAATTTTTATTTTCATTGTTAATGCCTAGACTTTTCTTTTTCAAAACATTATATTTTTCTATTAATTTTTCACAAACAATAGATAGTTCTTCATTCAAAGCATGGGCATCAACAAAATCATTACATGAAGAACTAGCATCATCATTATCTAGTTGAGATTTCGATTGTACCTCAAGGAGTCATTCCCTTGGATCATATAGCATTGTAGTGGCTCGGATACATCTCCACTAGATTCCTCCGGTTGGATCGGCAATTGAAGCTTGGAGGTGGTGGTTGTTGTCAACTTGTTCCACACTGCAAAGCGGAATCAAGATTAGAAACAAACAAAGATGTTCTCTTGAAAGCGTGCTTCTAATGGCCTCAAGGGCTTGTGAATTGGCCCCTATATGCTTGCTATCACTAAGGTAGGATTCCTTGGTAATGGCAAGGTGAACCTTATATCCTATGGTTTGTAAGTAGATGGACATCTTATTCTTCCAAACAATGATGTTGGAAGGGTCAAACATAGGTGGGGTCATGAAGTCATGGGTCCAAACTATATATATGCAAACAAGCAAATGTAAATGATAGATTAGCAAACAAGGATCTCACTCCTGGGATGTTAAGCCTAAGTATCAGGAGCGTAGGCTCTGATACCAATTATAAATCACCTAGAGGGGGTGAATAGGTGATAATGCTAATCAAGAAACTAAATGCGGAAGCTAAAAATAATTTTGCAACACACTTAATACAATCAACAAGTGTAGCCGAATTCCCCGTGAAGGGCTCTGGACTAACTCCTCTTGATTCCCCTAGATAAGGGTTGAGGTGCTATATGAAGCTCTTGTGGTTAAGTACAAGTGAGGCGCACACACAAGCAAGCCAAGCATATAATGGATATATAGCAATATGAAAGATGCAAGGCACAACACAAGCAAATATGATATGAATGAAAGAATGATGCTTTGCACAAATAATGAGAGAGAGTTAAGAGACAATGGATCAAACGCAAACACAAAGATATGTTCCGAGATTCGAGCCCCTAGCTCTACGTCCCCGCCTTCACCGAGAAGGATTTCTAATCCACTATCTTGTCCACCGAGGACTCCCACCGAGGGAACCTCCACCGAGGAGGATTTGTACAACAAGGGAGTACCGAACTCCTCTCTCAAACACCGCCTCACAACCGACGGGTAGGCCCGTAGCCAAACAACAAACAAAACACCTCTACCGAAGAGGGTAACAAACCAAATTCCACCTCTCACTAGAGGGAGCAAACCACAATCTCAACCTCTACCAAAGAGGGAGCAAACACCAACCCAATACAACAACCTCAACCTCTACCAAAGAGGGAGCAACACAAGAAATCAAGGGTTTATAACAAGTGGTATGTCTCAACCACAAACCTCTTTCCTTTTTTCACAAACAAAGATCCTAATAGATTAGGATAGAATGATATAGCTCAAGTGGATATCAAGGTGTTTTTGGAAAGCAAATAACAAAGAAAAACTACTTGGGAAATCTCTTGTAGATAATAGAAATGAAAATCCAAAACAATATTCCAAAAACCTAGTTTTCTTTGATTTTCCAAAACCCTTGAAAAACAATAAAGATGAAATCTTTAAGCTCTAAAATACTTTTTAAAACTTGTAAAAACACTTCAAAAAAGTAGGAATTTTGCTTTTGAAAATCTTCTCCAAAACCCCTCAAGAAATGGGGTATTTATAGCTCAAACAGAAAACTAGCCGTTAGGCTGATCTGTCAGCCTGACAGCCTGGCGGTCGACCGGCCGGTCGACCGCCAACAGTCAAAAATATGACCGTTGGGGCAACCCGGTCGACTGCCCGGTCGACCGCCCAGATACAGAGAGCAAAGCTCTCTGTCCGGTCGACCGGCCCACTGTGCTGCCAGACGTGCACAGCTCTGTGCACGTCAGTCGACCATGCGGTCGACCGGCCCTTGGTGCGGTAGACCGTGCGGTCGGCCGACCTGGCCTGTCAGCCACTGTTCTGGGTCAGAAAAACATGTTAAAAATATTTTTAAAAATCTTTTATCTCTTCTAAAAAACCCAAAAATAGTTTTAACATTTTGCATTGATATATAAACTTGTGATAAACATTTAAACTCAAATATCAAGTATATGAAACCATTTTTGTGTTTTAACATTTTTATCAAAAACCAAAACTTGTATTTTATCAAACTTGTATTTTTCAATACATGAATAGGATAGTCAAAATAAGTTTGTTTAAAAGTTAAGCATGCATGTATAGAAAGAATACATCTACTATACATAAACTAATTAAACTTGTTTGATCAATCTATTCATGAAAACAAATATCGATTAAACTAAAAACCGAAAAATCAATATCCAAACATAAAACGTGTGTGTTGTGCACTTGAGCATATCAACTATTCTTATCTTTACACATGGGTCTAAAACATATGGATACCTAAGTCTTCTTGACGATCTTCATCTTCAAGTCGACCCGATCCAAACTGTGATCCACGAGCTAGGCTATGTATGATCTTAATGTTCGGGCCCTGGAATCACCAAGTGAAAGCTTCCAAACTCTTCTTTTTGAAGCAATCACCAACTAATATCTTGTTACATGATCTGAAACTAAATCACAAGATTATTAGTAAACACAACTACATGAGTTAATCATCATCAAAACTAGAGAGGAAAGCCTCCGGGCCAACAGATTAACTGTGACAGTATGAGTGCTATTTATTTAGCCAAGAACCAGGTATATCATGCACGGACGAAGAACATCGACTTCAGGTTCCATTTTGTTCGGGAGATTCTAGACGAGGGTGATATTGAGCTGCTGAAGATTCACACATCGGAGAATCCCGCCGACATGCTTACTAAGTTGGTGTCAGGAGTCAAGTTTGCGCATTGCAAGGCTTTGCTCTAAGTCCTTCATGTAGCTTGTTGAAGCTCCTTTTTTGGATGAACTACGGATGGCTTGATCCCTTGGGCAGGGTACGTAGGCAACCACACTGGTGCAGCCACTTTCGAGTCGACGTTAGTATGTCAGTTCGGCTTAGATTTGGAGGAATCTTCACCGAGGTGGAGAATTGTAGGAAGAGAGAGGAAGTCGACGAGGATCAGCACAAGTCGACGACGAGGATCAGATCAGCACACAGCAGCCAGCAAATCAGCAAGAGAACAGTCGACCGATCCGGTCGACCGTCCGCAGCAGCAGCAGATCGGTCGACCGGACCGGTCAACCGACGTGCACAATATGCACAAAGGAGTAGCGGTCGAACGGTCCGGTCGACTGCAGAAGGAGAGCGATCGACCACCCGATCGACTGACTGAAAGTGCCTAACTCTCGGTTAGGCACGGTCGACCAGCTCGGTCGACCGGTGCATAGGGTCGGTCGACCGGCCGGTCGACCGACAGTCGGGTCGGGCTGTTTCGGGAAAGTGCTGAATTAGAAATCTGTTTAGGTTAATAGCGGATTTCTAGGGTTTTGTTGAGTGTAGAGAAAAGAGGCAGCTATCTCTTTATCTCCATTGCTGAAAACATTGTATTGATTCATAAAAATCAATAGAAATCTCTCTTTTTCTTACCCCGAGGACGTAGGCGACAAGGCCGAATCTCGTTAAATCTGATTTGTGCTCTTTCTCTGGGATTGTATGTTATTACTGTTGGTAGTATTGTTCTTTTGCATCTGAGATCTAGGGTTTTCCTCTATTTGGTTGCTGTTCGGCGCGCAACAAGTGGTAGTCTTTTGGGATGGTGCCCTGAGTCCTTCAAGTGGTATCAGAGCCATGCCCCGAACTTAGTTGTGTGGGTGATGTTCGACGATGTAGATTCCCAATGGCACAAAGGCGCAATGGGCCTGGCCACCCCACTGGCGCAAAAAGGCGCATAGACCTCTGTAAAGCTAATGTTGGGCTCTCGAGAAATTTGGTAGTGGTGCTCCTTTGCAATGGGTGTGCCGGCTGCTGCCACGCGGTGTAGAGGAGTGACCGATTGCAGTTGGTACTTCATATAAGGCGTGCCGTCTTCCCACGCAGTGAAGAGTTGGATCTCGATGGAGCATTTGATCTTCCGGTGTGAAGATAGTTGAGCTTACAGGGAGACTCTTTGTTCGAGGGGGAATTGTTGGGATTTGGGTCGAACAAATAGTCCCACATCGGCTAGACGTGGGGATGGTGTTGAGTTTATAAGGATTTGAGTAACTTCACCTAACAGGCTAGTCTTTTGGGATGATGCCCGAGTCCTTTAAATACATCATAACCTCTTTCATCATTTTTTTTAAGAGAAAAAATTTCAGCCAACCATCCAAAAAGAGATCTTCAAACACTCCAAAAGATTCCCAACAACTTGGAAACAGTATTAAATTCTCTCACTCTCTCCCCCAAACAGCCAAAAAGATCACCATTCCAAAGCATGACTGCAATAAAAACAATAATAAAGTCACCCCATCCCATCAAATAAACCCAAAAAAAAAAAGCCATCACAAATTCAACGAAAGCACCCCGTTGGCTCGACTGATCACAAGAGTCAAAGAAAACCAACTCCCCAAAAGAAAAAGGAAGAAAACTAATCACGCACGTGACAATTTTTCTTTCATCATGACAACGTTATCATCATCTACTCTCATTTCCTCCACTCTTTTCCCACACACCCCGTCCCATCCCCCACTTGACCCTGTACAAACTTTTTAAACCCCTGGAAATTCCATCAACGCTCAAACCTCATCCCTTCGCCGCCACAAAAAACACAAAAAGAAAAATGCACTTGCTTGCTTGTTCAAACACTGCTGGACCCCACGGGCGTGGACACAGCGGTGGCCGTGGGCTCCACTCGCACGTGCGAAGACTTGAGCATGAACCCCCCAACCTCTTCCCCTCCATTTTTGTGACTGGATCCCTCATCGTGGTAAACATATGCGAACCCACCATGGCGAGTGAGATCCATGCCGGCCATCTCGTCCCTCGGCCGAGATCCTCAGCAACCCCATCCTGTGCAAGATGTAGAACAGTGGGCCCATGGTGCAACTCACCCACCCAGTGATCACCACTATCTGCACCAGATGAGCACCAGAAGCCGACCACCTCCGCCCATGAACAGCCCGTAGGGTCTTCCCTCCCGGCCCGGGTACACCTCGTTCACGTACCTCTCCTTCGCGAAGAGGGCCGTGAAAATAATCCCCCACATTCCGCATCCACCGTGCAACTGGGCCGCCTCCAGCGGATCGTCGTACTTCAGTTTCTCGGCCACCTTGTTGAACCCGATCAGGACCCAGGCCGCCACGAACCCGCAGATTATCGCGGCCCACGGGTCGACGACGGAGCAGCCGGCGGTGATCGCCGCGAACCCGCCGAGCAGGCCGTTGCAGACGTCGATCACGTTCCAGTGGCCCAACAACAGTCGCTTTCCGAACAGGGTCGTGAGGGCCGCGGTGCAGCCAGCTAGGGTTGTGGTCACCGCGGTGCGTCCCACCGCGGACCACTGGCCGTTGATGGACCCGGTGGGCCCGTAGGATCTGAGGATTGTGATGAAGGATCCTGGGTTGAATCCGTACCATCCGAACCAGAGGAGGAAGGTTCCCAACACGACCAGGGTCGCGCTGTGGCCGCGCAGCGCCACGGATCGGCCGGCGTGGTCGAACCGGCCGATCCGTGGCCCCTCGATAAGCGCGCCCCACAGGCCAGCGACGCCGCCCACCATGTGGACCACGCCGGATCCGGCGAAGTCGATCACCCCGGATCCGAAGAGGAGGGACTCGCCGACGTTGCGTCCGGCGGCGGCCCAGCCGTCGCCGGACCAGAACCAGTGGGCGACGACGGGGTAGACGAAACCGGTGAGGAAGGAGGAGTAGATGAGGTAGGCGACGAACTGGGTGCGCTCGGCGATGGAACCGGAGGTGATGCCGGCGGCGGCGATGGCGAAGGCCCACTGGTAGAGAAAGTAGGAGTAGTCGAAGGATTGGGAGGGGATGTCCTTGAGGCCGAAGAAGTGGCGGCCGATGAAGGGGTTCGAGGGGGACCGAAGGAGAAGGCGAAACCGAAGAGGTAGTAGAATATGGCGCCGGCGGCGGCGTCGAGGACATTGGTGAGCATGATGTTCATGTGGTTTTTTGGCGCGGACGGAGCCCGCGCAGAGCATGGCGAAGCCCAGCTGCATGGCGAAGACGAGGTAGGCGGAGAAGAGGAGGTAGGTGGGTTGATGGCGGAGCCCGCGTCGGTCAGTTGGAGGGAGACGGAGGAGAACTGGGAGCAGAGGTAGTCGGCAGCGGCGGTGGAGTTGAGGAGTGGGGCCAGATCGGAGGCGGAGCAGATTTGGGCGGCCATTGGTGGTGTTGGAGTGACGATGAGTTGATTGTCGCGGAGAGAGCGGGGAAGAAAATTTATAGGCGATTTTTTTGGGGTGGGGAATTTGATACGTTATTTGTTTGAGTTTTTATTTTATTTTAATTTTAATTGTATTTAGTTTTGTTTTTTTTTTGTTGGGTCCCTCTTCAATTTTTTTTTTCATTTTTTAAGGAAAGCAAATGGGGTCTGAAGCTTGATTGGCCTCTGAAGAAGATTCTTGGAGATGGAATCGGGTAGAGAAATTGGACAGGATTCGAGGGCAATTATGGAATTTGATTTCGTGTGATTATAGATTTTGATTTGTAGAGTTGTGCTCTGTTTGTTCAAAAAGGAAAACCTTTCGAAAATAAATAAATTACATTGAAGTTATTGTTTAAATTTTTAAATTTTTATGCTTATAAAAAATAACCACAGAAAGTGGATCTTTTAAAATATGATGATGAAATATCAAAAGGGTGCTACATAGATGATACAATTTTGTAAATCATGTCATCGGTTTTCATTTTGCATATAAAATTTAACAAAGGAAAAAAAAATTATTTACAGTTTTGAAAAGTTGACCCTCTACAATTTATTCACTTTATTGTTAAAGAGCAATCTCAATCACAATTGTTAATTATGATCGTGACGAGATAAATGAAGTCATCTCTTTCGTCGCAAAAGACTATAATAATGCAATAATCCGTCTATTTCTCTCTACACAATGTAGATCGTAGCTTGTGAGTATCTTTGTATTGGAGGAGAAACAACCTGGTAATTGTAAAATTATCATTAACAACATGAATAATCTGTTACTATTTTACTTGTGCATTTACCAACATATTTATATAGCAGTGAATTTAGACATGAACATTTCATCATAATGTAGTAACCCATCATATTTTTTTCCCATGTTTTGTATTTTATTGACATAATTTGAATCATCCTGCTGAATTACTGTGATTTGAAGGCAAATAATTGCATCCCTCTAATTTTATGGGTGAAGCACTACCAGATTCTTTGACACTCTATTGAGTGAGATTCAAATTCAAAGATTCTTGTAATTACCATCAATTTATTCTTCTTCTTCTTCTTCTTTTAAGTTTTCTTTTAGCAGAAGTCGTAGATTGTTTTATCACTAGGTCAAATTTTAATGACAATAATCATTATTCACTATTTTAACCAATTATAGTAAATTAATTTTCTTAAATTTTAGATATTTATGTTAGGTTGTTTTCACAGATTAATTGGATTTTTTCTTTTGAATTAACAGAAAAAGTAGTATATTTCTGCAATAGATAATAAATATAACTATATAAGGGCTTTTATGAAATATATTTAGTCAAACAAAATGGCTTGACGTGTTAACTTGTTGGAGTTTATTTTTTTAAGAGGTTCAAAAAGTGGTGAGCTCGAGACAATAGTTGTTGGATGCAATGCGACATTGATTTTTTTCTAATATCTACCAGTGATCTTGGAAATAAAATTTACCTAAATGTCAAATATCTCATTATTGTTAATAATTTTATATGCATTATACACGAAAGAGAGTCAAAACGCAAGTAATTTCTTGCCCTTTAGAAGCGTACAACAAGCAATCCGTGTGCTAACAGCGAATATATACTACAATAGTAAAACCTCTCGCGGTGTCAACTGAATTGTCTCATGCAGCAGGACACTGTTTTTTCAGTGGAAGGTTTGAGTTTGAATCTTCTGTGTGTCTACAGTGTGTGAGAGATTTATT
>JAVJIF010017583.1:0-68372 GCA_038442645.1 Agave tequilana
CTGATCTGCGGAGAAGGATTTCGACATAGCTTCCCCAATGAAGCTATCATCTGACTTGGTCAGAGAAAGATCACTGTATGTTAAGTCCGCTGCACAGGCAGAACTTGGGACCTGGTATCTTCAAGGTTGAGCCATCTTGCCATATAGGTGAGGCTAGGACTTGGCGTTTGCTGAGCTAGCCCATCACTGCTGTGCGAGCGAGGCTTATCCTCTGCTTCAACTGAAATCGGATTGCTTTGCTCCAAAGAATTCGGCTTTAGCGCTTTTGCAGTATCTTCTGTGTTTAACTGCTAACTTGCTCCAATTTTGCATTGCAGTGAGCTATGTTCGCCGATCTTGTGTCTTGATGAAAGAGACCGAAAAGTTGCCTTATACTTCCCCATTTGAAGCTTTACTTTTAAGCAGGAGGAACAACTTAGGGCAGCTGATGTGTGTCCCAGAGGCTATTGGCAGCCTCTTATCCGAGATGATTCGTTCTGAGGTGAGGCTGGTGGCCGCTTATCCGAGATGATCCACTTCGGGAAGGCGGATGTCACACCTGTGAGATCACTGACATCACTGCCAATTCCCATTATAGGTGATCTATCATGTTGGCGGTGATAAGTTCATTGCCAATTTTCATCAAAGGTGATCCAGCTTCCTGGTGGCAAAATCTGCCATTTTTGTGGAGAATTATGGACGTGTCCTCGTGGCACACTGTTTACGGCCTTGTGCAGGAGGAAGGCCTTTCGTGTCCAGTTGGTCTGGTTTGGAAGCAGATAAAACCACTTGTATGCCTTTTGCGCAAATGATCCTGTTGAGCAACTGAATCTGTTGTATGAAATAAAACCTTGATGTAATATCAATGTACCTTTCCTTTCAAATCAATGAAAGTTTATCTTCTGCTCATCTGATTTTTGCCTGCCTTCATTGAGAATTTGGCCATAGCGGGGCTAAACTTTGTGCAGAGTTAAGGACAGGGTCCTTTTTGGATGAGCTTCGCACGATGCTGGTATGTCGGCGAACTATACCCTTAGTGGGCTAAGGCCACCTTTTTGGCGAAGTTCTTGATGAACTTGTGCGAAGTCAGCACTTCGGCTCATTGGCGAGGTTAAGCCTTAGTGACTGAATCAGCGCTTCTCGGGAAGGCGCTTTAGGCGGCGTTTCAAATTAATTTGAAACGACAGCCTGTACTATTTTCGAGGCGTCGTTTCAGGCGCTGATTGGCTTATAAAAGCCCGATCGGGCTGAGAAAGAGCAGATCTCTTTACTTGAAAATTTTTTAGAGACCTTTGACTCTTCTTCTTCCTCTTTCTTCTTCAAGAATTCAAGAACTTCCATAGTTCTTCAATGGCGCCCAAGAGACGAGCGGGAAAAGAGATCGCAACCTCTGCAGCGGAGGGTCCTTCTCCTCCTCCGGTCATCGAACGACCAATCGCCGGTAGGGAACTTTCCCTTTTGATTAGAGACTATCGTCTCTCCTTTAAGGCTGACTTCTGGCTGTCCTTGGATAAATCCAACATGAGAACAATCATGGTCTCTTGATTTTAGGGAGTCCAATTTCCCTGATTTTACTTTGATTTCTTGATCGGGAATCCAAGAACTGAAGAGTTCTTCTTCAAACTTCCAAGCGAAGTTAACCTTTAGGCGGTTCACATCCTGTTGAATGACAGGATGCGAAGCTGTCCTTTGAAATTTGACAGAAAAGGACCGTAATGCCCTTCTGACGAAGTTATCCTTCGAGGTTTTGTCACATCCTGTTGTTCGAACCTAAGCTTCCAAAGCGAAGCTAACACTTGGATGTTTTCCTGCATCCTGTCCTCGTGTGGGATGCAGAGTTACACTGCAGTTGCGAAGCTAAGCTTCGGGATGAAGCTATCGTTTAGGCCAATCCTTGCTCAGAGGGCGAGGCTATGCCTTGTCAAATTTGCGTTCTAATTTTAGCCCTCTTCCGGCTGATGAACTAATCATAGTTTCTCTTTGTTCCTGCAGTACACTATACTCCTGGTCCTTCAAACAACCTGTTCGGGATGACCATGAGATCGGATGGCAATATCAGCTTACAATTTCAAGGGCAGGCTTCTCTGTTCAGTGAGCGGAGTTCTCTCGTCAGAGATACGCTTATTCATGGTGGTGATCAATATACCACGAGGAGCATCCTGACCACAGCTCCCAATGAAGATGTCGACCGTCGAATTTATAGGAAGCCCGATTTCATGTTCGGGGATGCCGCACCAGACCCTGACCACCAATTACATGCAGGGGAAGGGCAGTGGATTTTCCAGTTGGATGGCGAGAGGTTCTATCTTCCGTCCAACAAGCGCCATTTTTCTTTGTCTTCCTTCCAGTGCGTGACGCAGGCTCGGAAGATGTCGTGGGAAGTGAGCCGGAGTACTGACTCTGTTCACATAGGAAAATTGATGCTTCAATCTCCTAGTTATGCAAGAGCGGGGCCTCCTCATTGCATAATGGGCCTACATCCTAGGAATGTGTCGCGGGACATCCCAGTGGGAGAAAATCCTACAGTGGCGTTGACCTTTGGCAACCAATTCTTCAAGGTTAATGGGAACTACCGGCCACTGATTTCAGGGCTCCAGGCTGGATTCACCCTCCGAAGGCATGGTGGGTGGATTTGACTACTTACATCCTTGCTCATTTCGAGGAGGATTTGGAGAGGCTGAACCTCTACGAGGCCGTCAGGGCGACCTGCCACGGTATTGAGATGAACGTGGCGTGCTTTTACGCCATTTTTGAATTGTATTGCCCAGCTTCGGGGACTTTCTTCACCCCTGTCGGTGAGTTGGGTATGGCCTTGCATGAGATGTGGGAAGTCTCTGCTCTGCCTTTTGAGTCTCTCCCTTATGAAGAATACTTCCCGTGCGAGGCAGAGTTGGCTCTTCTGGAGAAGCAGGAGCCTGCCTTGTTCGAGACCTACCGGGAGTTGATGTGCCACTTGTACATCTACTCCAGCATGCATGGGGCAATAAGGGAACCTCCTGTAGCTTGAAAAGCTGGGGAGACTATTTGTTCTCAGATATGGAGAATGCTCCTGAGGCAGCACATTGCGGAGTTGCTGATGAAGACATCTTTGACCGGATGCAAAAGCACTCCCAAGGGATCTAGTTGTGAAGGAAGACGATGGTCCCTTAGGGCAGGGTGATGTTCTTCGAAGCTGCCATCATCAGGCGCGCAGGCCGATGCCTGGAAGGCACTTCTGGCTGGTTTCCTAACGGTCTGGCTGAAGAGGTGCGTGGTGCCGTCTTCTTCGGGTGACATCGTTCATCCGAATGTTTTACTGCCCGCTGTTCGTTTGGTTCATGGTCATCCTCTGGGACTTCTCTCGGCCATGGTGTGCTGTATTCAGAGAGGCCTTCGTGCATTGATGGAGGCTTTTTGCAGGCCACCAACGACGAAGCGTGGAAAGGGGACCATTTCGCCCCGCGACGGACCTAACCCCAGAATTGGTCTGCCGTATACTTACTTGATGGCGTGGTTCGCCTTGCATTGTCCTTCTCTAATCGAAGCTGGAGAGGATCCCCCGCAAGATGTTCGAATGGCGCTCTCCGCCGATTCGAAGGATGCTCATGGCAGAAGACTTACGTGGCTGAGGCCCGTAAATTAGTATGTCGCTATGACGTCTATAGTCTCTTCCGCTGTTTTCTCCGTATTCGGGGTGCAGGCTATGGGGAAGAGTTCAAAGATGCGGGGGAGGGGCATTCGTCCCTTAGCCGGGGAATTTTTGAGTGGCTGGTCAGTATCCGGCCTTCACATTTATTGTACCGGAGCGGTGATGCCTGCTACTTGGAGCCTTACATCCCAAGTCGGTTTGCTCGATAGTTTGGATATGACCAACTGTATGTGGGCAACCCAAATCTCAATCTGGCTTTTATGGGGAGCCTTATTGATGGGGCCCGTGCCTGGCGTTCTTTACTGCAGGCGGTACTGGGGCGCGGCTGCGTACGCCATTGAGGGCTCCCAATCTCCTGATGACCCTGTGCTTCTGTCAGTGGTATGCCACTTCCAACTCCACACCTCTTGAATTCAAGGTGAACAGTTCTGGCGTGAAGTTAATTTCTCAGCGGCTGAGGCAGAAGGCTTCTGAGAAAAGGGAAGGCAAAAGGGTTCGCACCCCAGATATAGAGGAGTTTGTTGCTGTGGAAGACAGCGAGGCCTCAGATGCCGAGAGTCCTCGCTTCGAGGTAAGAACGGGGGCTGAGACTCCTGCAACTGGCTCTGGTGTGATGGGGACGGCTCCCTCTCGTCGTATAGACGAAGTGGAGGAAGAGGATTCTGAAGTCCACTTCAAAAGAAAGCGGGAAGGTAGCTCTCGTAGGAAATCATTGGCGAAGAAGCCCCGCCGCCAAGCTCCTACGATTGTCGTAGAGGGTCATCCCTCTACAGCGATTCCTCCTGCTACCCCATTAGCGGCTGAACCGTCGGTTGCTGAACCGACTAGCGGTGAATTTGCTCCGGTCTGGGTAAGATTAACCCCGTCCATATAATACGCCTTTTGTTTGTTCCCATTGACTTATTATCAATTCTGATGCAGGAGCTGAGGCAGCTGGAGAGCAAGGGGAACATTATGATCCCCTATTTACTTATGGGACTGAAGCTGGTTCTTTTGCCCATCCGGAAGAGTCCGGAGGTGATGTGGCCGACATCGGTCCCTCGGGCGCTGGGACTTCTAAAGGAAGTCCTGTGGCATCAAGCTCTATTGGGTGGTCCACAGGATACTCGGCAAGCGAAAGCGAGCCGGCCACTCATGCTGATTCTGCCAAGAATTTTCCGATGGAGCCCCTGGAGACTGATGTGGCTGACGAGATGTTTGAGGCGACATCATCCTTTGGTATTGTCCTAACCTCTTGGCTTCTTTTACATGTAGTGTCCCGACTAACCGCAGTTTTGTTACAGGTGTTCGACCTCAAGATGCATTGGCTTTAAGAGAGCTAGAAGATTTCCCCAAAGGGTCAAGGGGTGACATGAGCGCTTCGACCGCGGCGGATGCTGCTGTGTTGGATGCGCTGTATGGTGACCTGCCCTCTTATCGGCCCAAGTCAGCTGAAGGACCAGAGGTTGAAGGGGCAGAAGTTCCGGAGGCGTCCTCACTCCCAACTATATCAACGAGTGAGGTGCCGACAATTTTGTCAAGTGCGGAGCTGAGGGTGATTACAAGCCCTACTTACCAAACTCTGGTGGTTGAGCCTGCTGTTCAGGAGATGGTTGTCAGCCCTACCTCAGCAGTGGCTAGTGCACTAATTTTCATGAAGACTTCGCAGAGATCACTGACAATCTGCCCTGCTGTTGATGTCCCCATTGCTCCTTCCGCGATAGTGTCGACCAGGCTGGTGGATTTCTCTGAGGTTACCTCTCTACCAGAAGTGGCTGAGGTTGAGAACGACTATATAGGTGACCTCGTCGATAACTTTTATAAAGGCTTAGGGCGAACTATCGACCTGGTTTTGAAGGGCTCGACTATGCCGTTCTCAAAGTTAAAGGTGGTCCTCCCCCGTGGCATCGAAAGTATTCGGGATTTTGAGGGGTATCACCAGGCTACTGCTTTGGAACTCCTGGTGGATGAATTTGAGAAAGATGTAGAGGAATGGCGCCGTCTCCGCTGTTCGGACCTGGAGTCTGTAGTTGATGAGCGGTTCGCGCGTCTTGTCGCTCAAAAGCACGAGGCCCGGCTTGCCGCTCAAGAGGCTGCTAAGGCTATCTCTTCTGACTTGAAATCCTTGGAAACAAGGCAGGCAGAGGTCGGAAGTGCGATTGACGCCTCCACCAGTGCTCTTCTTGACGCTGAAGACAAGATTGGGAAGGCCGAGGAAATGATCAGGAAAGCAAATCTTATTTTATCCAAGGCTAAACTGGTGCGTCTTGAAGAAACTGCGCGGATTGAGCAGCTTAAGGCTCAAAATGAAGAGCTCTCACAGCAGGGGCTGTCACAGAGGGCAACTTTGGCGGAGGTTGAAGCTCGTCTGACCCAGGCAATGGATTTCAATGAGGTCGAGCTGAGGTCGCAAGCGCTTGCCCAGGCTACTGATGACAGGAGGACGAGGCTGGACTTCCTTGGAGAGCGGCTCAGATCTTACAGTGTGCGCCTGTAGCTCCATGTACTTTATCCTTTTAGAGTGAATGAAATTTTTTCTTCTTTTGTCGAATCTCCAGTCTTGTTCTTCTTTCTGAATTGCGGTTCCAAATTATATTGCAATTTCTTGAGAACATAGTTCTTGTTTGGTTGGATGATGAGACTTGGCTATCTGTCAGTTCAGAGGTCGCGATGACATAACTGGTTGAGACGCCACCAAGCCCGAAACCGGTCTTTGTCGGATCGAAAGATGAGACCTGTCTTTTGTAAATGTCAACAGGGCTCAGAATTGAGACTTAGCTGTCTGCTGGTTCAGAGGTCGCAATGACATAACCGAATTGAGACGCCACCTAGCTCAAGGTTGGTAATACTTGTCTTTTGTAAATGTCAACAAGTATCGAGACCTGTCCTTTGTAAATGTCAACAGGGCTCGGGGTTGAGACTTGTCTTTTGTAAATGTCAACAAGCTCAAATTTAGACTCGGCTGTCTGCTGGTTCAGAGGTCGCAATGACATAACCGTTTGAGACGCCACCAAGCTCAAGGTGGTGATACCCGTCTTTTGTAAATGTCAACGAGTATCGAGACCTGTCTTTTGTAAATGTCAACAGGGCTCAGAATTGAGACTTGTCTTTTGTAAATGTAAACAAGCTCAAAATTGAGACTTGGCTGTCTGCTGGTTCAGAGGTTGCAATGACATAACCGTTTGAGACGCCACCAAGCTCAAGGTGGTGATACCCGTCTTTTGTAAATGTCAACGAGTATCGAGACCTGTCTTTTGTAAATGTCAACAGGGCTCGGAATTGAGACTCGGCTGTCTGCTGGTTCAGAGGTCGCAATGACATAACCGAATGAGACGCCACCAAGCTCAAGGTTGGTGATACTTGTCTTTTATAAATGTCAACAAGTATCGAGACCTGTCTTTTGTAAATGTCAACAGGGCTCAGGGTTGAGACTCGGCTGTCTGCTGGTTCAGAGGTCGCAATGACATAACCGATTGAGACGCCACCAAGCTCAAGATTGTAATGGAGTTTGGGAAAAGTCTCGTTTTCACGGGAAGAAACGAGAAAATCACTGTCATAGGTTTAGTGTTAACGTAACAGCGAAATGTATATGTGGCCTTACCATTCTACGGATGAGAATTGGTAAGTGATTTTGGAGATCTCATTTTCACGGGGAGAAACGAGGGAATCACTGTCATAGGTTTAATGTTATGTAACAGTGAAATGTATATGTGGTCTTACCATTCTATGGATGAGAATTGGTAAGTGATTTTGGAGATCTCATTTTCACAGGGAGAAACGAGGGAATCACTGTCATAGGTTTAATGTTAACGTAATAGTGAAATGTATATGTGGTCTTACCATTCTATGGATGAGAATTGGTAAGTGATTTTGGAGGTCTCGCTCTCACGGGGAGAAACGAGGGAATCAAATGGGAACTGGTCCCTTAGGATTTTTAGCAAATCCCCAGCTGTCAACGGGTTTGATATGCCTTTACCAACTACCGTTTGAATTGGGCTAGCCATGCTATTCCCCTCAGCATGATGAGTTGTCGAGGACTTATGTTGGGCTTAAAAGCCAACATTTTCCTCTATCCTTAATCGTTAAGGATATTGGATCGTCTGGTTAACGTATGTGTAACCCTGACTCTCCTTTAAGATAACCAGTATACGGCCAGGTTCCTACTGGTTTATGGTTGTGTGATCTCGCTTGGAGGAAGAGAAAGGCTCTCTTTGTGTGTACTTGGACGCGGAGATCTTGATCAGAGGTGTAGTGTTAACTTGATCATGAGAAGAATCCTTGATTAAGGATAATACTTCTTTATGAACTTGCCATTGATCGGCATCATGAGTAGGTCGCCATCTGAGGTCATAAGGCGGTATGCTCCGTTTGAATAGACTGTTTCTATTACAAACGGTCCTTCCCATTTAGGCTGAAATTTACCTTTTGTCTTGTGCGTCATAATCATCGGTCGTCTGACGGCTAAAACCAGGTCTCCTTTCTGGAAGACTCTCTGTTTGACCTTCTTATTGAAGGCTGTTGAGATTCGAGCTTGATATAGCTCGATATGCTGCTGAGCTTGTAGCCGCTTCTCATCTAGGGCTTCGAGCTCTTGAAGACGCAATCGATCATTATCCTCTAATGTGATCTTAGTGGTCAGAGCGACTCGTAATGATGGCATCTGGATTTCAAATGGGAGGACTGCTTCGCACCCATATACCTGGAAAAAGGCGTATTACCTGTCGGTGTTCGAACCGTGGTCCGGTAGGCCCAAAGACATTCGCTAAGATTTTCGTCCCAATCCCGCTTATTCGAGGAGACGAACTTCTTGAGTAGCTTGATGATCGTTTTGTTGAATGCTTCCGCTAAACCATTGGCGGCAGGATTATAGGTGGTTGAAGCCACATTCTGAATTCGGTATTTATCGCAGAACTGATAGAATACTTGGCTTATGAATTGGGGACCGTTGTCGTGGATGATCCGCCTAGGGACACTAAATCGATAGATGACATGGTGCTTGATGAACTTAACCACATTAGAGGTTTTGACTTCAACCAGTGGTATAGCTTCCGCCCACTTTGAAAAGTAATCGGTTATTGCCAGGATGAACCGGTGACCTTTTGTCGAAGAGGGGCTGATTGGCCCTACGACATCTATTCCCCATGCTTCAAATGGCCATGAAGCAACAGTTGGGTGGAGCAACTCCGAAGGCTGGTGTATGAAGTCTGCATGAATCTGACATGCTTTACACCTCCGTGCATATTGGATGGCATCGACTATCATAGTTGGCCAATAGTATCCAAGTCTGTGCAACCTGTCCTTAAGTTTTGGACCTGGCTGATGAGCGCCGCAAATGCCATCGTGCGCTTCTTGGAGCGCTTCCTGTGCCTCTGAATGAGAAAGGCAACGGAGGAGGACACCGTCATATGAACGACGGTAAAGTGTCTTCAGAGTTGGATCGTAGTAGAAACGAAGAGACCTTCATCTGACAGATGCCGCTTCTTTAGGATCGTCTGAGAGCAGACCGTGCAAAGCATAGTCAATGAGAGGAAAGCGCCAATCTCTCGGCTCAAGATCCGTGGAGACATTATAGACTTCTCGAGTTCTTAGCATGTGCTTGGAGCATACAAGATGTCGAGTTGCGACTGTGAGGTGATACTCGGTGTCGGCGGGCAAGGCTAGTGTTGTTGCTAATGCAGCAAGAGCATCCGCCTTGGTATCTTGAGATCGAGACACATGCCCGATATAGAAGCCTTCAAATAGGTTGGCCAATTCAACGACCGTGTGATAATAAGGCACCAAGTCCTCATGGCGGACTTCGTATTTGCCTTTAACCTGATTGATGATCAGTTTTGAATCGCCATAAGCTTCGAAGTATCGTACCCCCATTCCATAGGCGAGTTGAAGACCGATGAGCAGAGCATTATATTCTGCTACATTGTTGGAGCATGATTCTGTCAGAGAAAATGCTCTGGGCAGGACATGATTCTGTGGGGAGATAAACACAACCCCCACTCCGGCAATAATCTTGCCTTTAGGGCCCATTCGCGATGCTCCATCAAAGAACATCTACCACACTTGCTCTTCTAAGGTTGTATAAGACTCGAAGACTTCATCAGGGATATCTTCGTGAAGTTTTGAATGCTCCGAAACTGGATGAGCAGCCAAGAACTCTGCAAGGGCCTGGCCTTTAACCGCCTTCTGAGGCGTGAAGATCATGTCGTATTGAGACAATAAAAGTGCCCACTTAGCCAATCTTGAATTTAATGATCCTGGCTTCGTCATAAGAAGACGCAATGGGTTTACTCTAGAGATGACATGTATGGTCTGGCCGACCAAATAATGTCGTGTCTTCTGAACAGCGAAGACGAGAGCTAAACACTCTTTCTCGATAGGGTTATAGCGAAATTCCGCTCCTATGAGAGTTCTGCTTAGATAATAAATGGCCTGCTCGTGGCCATTGTCGTCCTTTTGAGTAAGGAGGGCACCGAGGGAGTAGTCCAGAGCTTTTACATAAAGAAAAAACGGTTTCCTTGATGTAGGGGCCACTAAGACTGGAGGCTTTGTGAGGTACCTCTTGATGTCTTCATAAGCTTCCTGGCAAGCTTGATCCCATACAAAGGAAGCACCCTTTTTCATGAGTCGGGTGAACGGTTGACAGCGCCTGAGAGATTTGCGATGAATCTTCTAATATAAGCCAGTCTACCTTGCAAGCCTCTGAGCTCTTTGAGATTTCTCGGTGGATGCATGCTCTGAATGGCTTTGACTTTGTCTGGGTCAAGATGAATCCCTTTTGATGGACAATAACCCAAGGAACTTGCCGCTTGAAACTCCCAAGAAGGATTTTGTCGGGTTCATTTTCAGTTGATGAGCCCGCATTATGTCAAACATCGTTCTCAGGTCGCGAAGATGTTCATTCTTGTTGCGGCTTTTGACGGCAATGTCGTCGACATAGCACTCCACCGTTTTTCGGAGATGATCGCGGAAGATTGTACTCATTGCCCGCTAGTAGGTTGCTCCGGCGTTCTTCAGTCCGAAGGACAATACAGTGTAGCAGTATACCCCCAATGGCGTTCGGAACGAAGTATGCTTCTCGTCGTCGGGATACATCTTAATCTGGTTGTATCCTGAAAAGCCATCCATGAAAGACATTCTTTCAAATCCACATGTGTTGTCGATCATGACGTCTGTGATGGGTAATGGGAATTCGTCTTTAGGACAGGCCATGTTGAGATCACGGTAGTCGATGCATATCCGTATTTTCCCGTTCTTTCTTGAGGATGGGGACGATGTTGGCTACCCAATCTGAATGTTGTTCCTCCCGGATGAAGCCACATGCAATGAGTTTGTGAACTTCGGCTTCAATAGCTTCCATGACGTTTGGGCGAAACTGACGTTGTTGCTGCTTGACTGGCTTGACGTCAAGCTTGATGTTTAGACGGTGCATAGCGACCTGTGGATCAAGTTTGGGCATGTCTTGGTAGCTCCACGCGAAGACGTCTATATACTCTCTTACGAGTATTATCAATTCTTCCCTTTCTGTAAGTGATAGGCTTTCACTTATAAAGATGGGCTTAGGGTGGTCTTGATTACCCAAGTTGACCTGCATCACCTTGTCTTCAGTAGGTGGTTCGCGCGATTCGAATCGCTTTTCCATTGAAGGTCTAATTGCTGGGCCCATGGTTCTTCGTCAGTGGCTTCTACGGGCTTCAATTGACTGCTTAAGGTCATATTAGCAGTGAGGTTTTCGAACATTCCTCCTATACTGACATCTGAATCCAATCAGAGGATGAGGCTGAATGTGATAGAACTGATCCATCGTCCTTGGCTTGAACCGTTGCTGACGATGTGGGGTGTAACATACCCTAACCCCTTGCGTGTACTATCATAGTAATTTGCAGGCTTCCCTTTAGGCACAAAGTTCCGCATCAAACCGCGCCTTCCTTTTTCGAAATTCAGGCCTGCTCCATGCTTCAAGTCGTACCCCATTTTCTTCATAATATGGCGCGCTGACTGCGCGTAATGAAAGAATTGTGGAGTGTCTGAGTCTGAACTTGAATCTGCAACCGTGGGTCCCCGTGGTTGGGTTCTACCGAAGATTATCGGTAACTGACCTTCTTTGGATGGCGGGATTACCAAGACGGCTCCTTCTGCGGATTCCATGGTTGTACTGGATGCACTTGGCTTATGTAAAGGCATGTGCAGAGAGTTATCCGTCATGGATTCAAATAGCCCAACAGTCGCGGGATAATCAAAAGAAATATTATCATTAATTACCCATTCACCTTCATCTTCTGAAGGAGTATTACATAGGGGATTATTGAGACATGCTATAATTGGTTCACCAATCAGAATGGCTGGCATGCCTGTTTCGGATTCTGAATCTGCCTCGTTGCCACTTTCATCATCGTCCAGCAACGGTTCTTTGAGCGCTCCACCGGCCTCTTGATACAGGAGAGCGTCAGTGAAGTAGTTTTCCACCCCTTTGAATGGTTGCCTCTTAGCAAAGACAGTTCGTACTGTCACGTCATCTTCAACATATTTGAAGCATTGGTGCAGAGTAGAAGGAACGATCCAGTTGGCATGGATCCATGGTCGTCCTAGCAGCAGGTTATATGACGTGTCAGCGTCAATGACATAGCATGTCACTTCTGACTTCAGGCTCCCGATTCTGCAACGGAGTCGAATTTTCCCCAGTGGATGACTGCTCCCGGCGTTGAAACTGTATATTGTAGTAGTGGTTGCGGACAACCTGTACAGTGGTATGCCGAGGAAGCAGAGAAGCCTTTTGGGGATGATGCTGAGTTCGGACCCTGGGTCGACTTGTACCCTTTCAATGCATGTTGAACCAACGTATCCGGTGTAGTACAGAGGTCGATCGTGCTTGTTGTCTTTGAGAAGCATATCTTCCACCGTGAATGTAATAGCAGGCACCTTGGATTGTGTATGATGACATTCTGGGCAAGGAGACTGAACGTCGTTGTTAGGGATCTCAGGCATGCATGTAAGAAAGGATTCTGAATTGGCTAGCGCCTCCCTAAGTGCTTCTCTTGTCTCTTTAGAGAGGCGAAGGAGCTCGTGTATAGTGATACGAGCTGGGATATGGCCAGTTGAGCCAATATGTCAAACCGAAAGGGCGTATTGAACCCCTGACCTGACGGTTTCTTCAACACCTGGTGAACCGTACCTCCTTAGGCTTTTCTTTTCCCTTGGTTGGAATTGGAGTGGATGCTGACATTGGTACTGACGTCGTTTGCTGTTGTATCCTGTCAGTAGACTTTTCATACTGCCTCAAGTATGATTTTCCGGATCGGGTGCCTGTCTGTTGAGGCGTATCGGCTTGCGCCGTACAAGCAAGCTTTTCTCCTTCTGAATCACTGAGGGAAGCCGATGTAAGATTGTCGTCGTCTGGCAGGATGGAGATGACATTGCAAGACTTGCCCTTTGAGTTGGGCTCCTTTGAATCCCGCTGTACTTCTTAGACGAGGTCCGGGTGTATCCACATGACTTCCCCTGTCTCCAATGTTAGGGGAACAAGACCCTTATTATCTTGAGCTGTGGCTGGAGGATGCTTGACTTCCAACCGTGGCGCAGGGACTGAATAAGTCCCGTCAGGAACTGTGACCTTTGGAGCTTTGCCGAACTCAAGAGTCACCATATTGGTCGTGACTTTCTTCTGTTCTGTCTTCAATGTCAGAACCCCAGCATCGACCAAGGCTTGAATTCTGTCATTGAGGACATAGCACTTGTCAGTAGGATGGTGAATCATCCTATGGTAGAGGCCGTATTTGGGGTCGTTCGTGCGCCCTATCTCATTGGGACGCCGAGCATCTGGCAGCTTCATTTTATTCCCTTTGTGGAGCAGATGAAATATCGTGACCACCTGATCGTCTTTGAAGGAGTACTGCTTTGGAGGGAACTTAGGCTCCTGATTGTTGAAGCCGCTCTTATTGGCCTTCGACTGCACATCTCCGGATAACTCCACAGACATAGTCTCTTTGCCTTTAGCTTGAGAAGATTGCGGTAGGTCGCTACGCCCTTTGTTGTTCATCCCCCACTTGCCTTTAGGGGCGGATGGTTCGAACTTTTTAGCTGACTTCTCAGCTATCTCTGCTTGTTCGACCAATTCCTTCTAAGTGTGGGCTTTGACAGCCCCCATGCGAACTTCCACTTGGTCTAGAAAGTTGTGTCTGCATGTCTGTAAGAGCATGGGTAATGGCATCCCTGCTGGACACATCAAGGATAAATTTCTGAACCGTTCAATGTAATCACGGACAGATTCGCCCTTCCTCTGCACAGTGGAGAGGAGCTTGTTCATGGTTACTTCGGTATCGTCCTCATAGAAATGAGAGAGGAACCGAGTTTCCAGGTCGATCCAAGAGTTGATAGAGCCCGGGGGAAGACTTCGAAACCAGTCAAATGCAAGTCATCATAGAGAGAAACAATTAAACAAGAATAGAAAAATAAAATAAGGATAAAACATGAATAAAAGAAATAAAACAAGAATAGACAAAGACAAACCTCGAGTCGATTCAATTAACAATAGAGGAAAAGTAAAACTTACACCGCTGTCACCTCAGTACAAGTATGAACTCCTTCCTCCATGAAAGCATCTTCTCCTCTCAGTTACAAAAATTACAAAAGAAAACGAAAATAAAAACCTAAACTAAACTACAAGTTAGCCTAAGAAAACCCTAAAATTTCTGCTCTGTAGTTTGTTGTACGCCCTTTCTGTTGCGTCTGCAGGGGTATTTATAGGTGCAGAAGGAGGTAGAGTTCCAACATAACTCTCCCACGAAAACTGGTCCCCGGATAAGACTGGATTGCCGCGTTTCCGCAGCCAAGTAGTGGCAGATGGCCATGCGCTTTGGCGCGTGGCTTCCCTGGTCCGTCCATCTGGGCGTTATCTTCTGGAAGTTGCATCCTGGCTCTTTATCTTGGGATTTCGAGATAACTTAGGAAGCAAGTTACCTAGATCTCAAATCTCCCAATATCTTTTTAAACGAATTTTCTTATCTTTGCACTCTCTTCTTTGGCTTTTATCCTCATCCTGCAAGTATTTTGGGTTGAATAGAAGTCTATCCTTCTCTCTTCTTTTAGAATTTGCAACTATTGCCCTTAGTAATTGCAATTTTGATATTTGATAATTGCAACTTTTGCATTGGACTTTAAACATGGGCTTTTGGGCTTCCTTTAAGGTTTTATTCCTTTATTTTTATTTCTCAAGGCCTGCACACAATAAATAATAAAATATTAGTAAATGTGCAGAATTATAGGAATGAATATGAAAATGTGATGGTAAATGTAATGATAAAAATGCACTTTTCACTACCAATTAAGGCTAATAATCTTGATTAGCCAAAAAACAGATTTATTCTCGGAGGCGATATATCTCGTGCTGACGCGCTTTCTCAGCCTCCATGAGAGCTTGGACCCGCAACTCCTTCTCAGATAAGAATTTCCTCGCAGCCAGCTGCGCTCGTAGAGATTCCAATCTGGAGGAATGAGTGGAGAGGTTTTCTTCAACCTGCGTCCTGGCAGCTTCCAGCTTCTTCCTGATGGTGGCAAGCTTCTGCTCATTGATTGCAATCAAGGCCTCTGCCTTGGCTATGGTGGCTCGAGCACTGATAATAACCTGCTCTGCGCTCTGCATGACGAGTTCAGATTCCCTTGAATCGCCAATCAGCCTTTGATGGTCAGCCTGAAAAAGTTGGACATGGCGGGTCTCTTCAGTTATTTGTTCCTCCATCTCCTTCCGCTCTTGTTCTTGAGCAGCCAGAAGCCTATTCAGGGTTGCCCGGGCCTCGTGTACTGAACTAGCGTCTTTCAGAGACTTAAGCTCTTTCAAGTCACTTCCCAACTGCTCCACCAGCATTAGGCATGCCCTAGCCTACGAAGGACCTCCAGTATGACCAATGTTCTCGATCAGATTTTCGAGAATCACTCGGGCAAATTTGCAAGAACTGCCCCCATAAAGGATGAGGTCAATGCATGATCGCATGGAGGCAAAGAACTGCTGCACCATTTGACGTGTCAATTCTTCCATGATATCACCAGCTGGGGAGAATTCTGCTGATGCGCTCCCAGATCCCCTTTCTATCACAGGGCGAGGGATGGGAATCAATTCGTCCCGTGCAGGAGTGGGGTCAACGACAGGTGCGACAGACGCTGAGATGGTCGCCGGCACTTCTGGCGCAGTTACTGTAGTAGCAGCCTCCATGGCGACTGAAGTAGCAGCAAACCTGACCTCTTCGGAGCCCTCGGTCGAGGCTTGAATTGTACTGCCGTCTGGGTCGACGCTGGCCGCAAGATCCTCTGCCTGAGCTCCCTCAGCGCTCTCTGCAAATCATCAAAATGTTAACCATGACAGTAAAAGGAAAATATTCAAAGCCTAAATATTTTCTTAGCAAACTGAGGATTCAAAGACGGCGAATTCCTAGGCGAATCTTGTAGGGTTGAGGTCTCCCCGACTTCAATAATTGCCCTCTCCTGAGGCATTTCAGTAGCAGGAGCCTCAAAGTCCTGCTGGGCCAGCTCTTGTATCATTTCCTCGATATGGGAGGAAGTCGCAGTCTCGCTGTCCACGGCTAGCCCTGCAGCATAAAGTTAAAGGGAAAAACGTCAGAACCTTTTCCCTAGTTAAAAGGGAAACCGGACAAAAAGGCAAAGAGAATACCTTCAGCAGGAGCAATTGCCGCTAGTGGCGACGCCGTCACCGGATCACACCCATGTATTTCTTCCTCCGAAATATGTGAGAATTTACTCAGATCTGGAAGAGCGGGTTTATCGCCAAAATCGACTTCATCGCCTGAATAATATTTATCCTCCTCGGATGATGAAGACGACAACGCAACACAAGAGGCCTCGGCAATCGAGACCTTACCACCAAGTACCCCGGTAGTGGGACTGGGATCGACTACCCTCGAGCTGGGCATCAATACAGCAGGAGACCCAGGCTGTGGTGCCTCATCTCTCCTCTCTTGAGCTGAAGAAGACCCTGGCTGAGTTGAGACCCCTGGAATCTCAACATCATCCCTTCCTACTAGGTCAGCCTCAAGTTGCTCAGCCTCATCAGTTGCAGTGGGATCATCAGCAAGCTCCCCTTCTTCTAAAATCGCGGGACCCCTGCTGCGCAATCCACGAGGGCGAACAAGGGGGGTTTCATCTTCCTCCCCTCTTCCTCCCTCTGCCCCTCAACACTGGAAGGGACGGCCTCAGGCATTGAAGTTTCAGCCCCTGAGTCTTTCCTGGCCTTCTTCGGGGCAGGCTCAGCCTGGAGAGTAGCACCATGAGGACGTTTAGGCACCGCCTGTCGACGCCTTCTAGCAGGCTGCTCCCTAGGTGTTGCTGCTCTCGGCTCCACCCCTGTCTCCCCTCTGGCTTCTTTCTTAGCTGCCTGGTATTCATCGATGCCTCGCATGCATTTGTTGGAGGCCAATTTGCTCTCATAAGACGCATTAATGCTCTTGATGCAAGGGCGATCCATTGGGTAGCCAGGTATCTTGCTAGCCTGGAAGTACCAAGTGCAGAAACCAAGGCTTGCACAGCAGTTTGGCGTCTTGTGAGGCAAGCTAAAAAGAGCTTTTGTCCCCCAGCCACGCTGTAATACCAGGCCCGAGCACCTTCGAACAAATTCCCACTGAAGGCAAGTTGGACGTTAGGGTTGCCGACATACAGTTGATCGTAACCGAACTGTCAGAAAAAATGATTCGGCATATAAGGCTCAATTGTGCATGAGTTCCCTTGCCGGAAGAGCAGATACCCGGGCCGAATGTTAATAAGCCACCAGAAGACTCCCGATGGCAACCTCGTGAAGTCGTCCGGACCTTCAAGGTCGGCAAATTTATCCCCATAAGATGCACCGATAATCTCGGGGAAGCAGCGGTTGAGATGATAATTCGAAACGTTCAGAATACATTTCCGAATGTAGAACGTATAGAAGTGGGACCAGCTCGAGCTCTCCAGCCTCTGCACAAATGGGATAAACCCTTCGGATTGAAACACCAGCGTCATTAGTGAAGGGCAGTGCATCACGTACCAAGCCATTAGGTACGTATAGGGAAGCTCGATCCGGGGGTTAGGGGTCTTTACTCTCGGCCTCCCCTCCGAGTCAACCTCCGGTCTACCCTGGGAGTCGACGATGGCCTCCACTTTGCACAGGCTCTGAGTCAGGGCCCGTAATCCACTTTGGATTCCGTCCACCATTACCGGAAGGAGAGCGATGGACCTGCAATAGGCCAACAGGACCGCCGGATACACCACATCAGCAACAATCACTTCATGCGGCAGTGTCGGCACTACGCAGCGCTTCAGCCACAGCATGAGGAAGCCCGCCAGTAGCGCCCGGTCAGAAATGGGGACCCGGGCTTGATGACGTAAACTTTCAAAAACCGTGTCAGGTTTGAAAGTGTCTTCATTCGACTCTGTGGTGTAAGAACTCACAGAGGCATCAATCCTCTTGGCGATTTCTTCGTCGGTGCTAGGGGCCAGAATGGTCACCGAGTGATCTTTCTCAGCTACACCGTTGAACAGGTAGCTCGCCCAAGACATCTTCTTAACTCCCCTGATCCTCCATGAGGTTATTTGACCGCAGATATGGAAGTGACACAGCACTTCCCAGTAGGTCTCATATATCTGGGGGCACTCTTTCCTCAAAAGATGAAGCTCCTCAGAAGTGGGAACATATTCTTCATAGGGGGCGTCTCTTATGACCAGCCCTGAAACTTCATATAGTTCATACAGGATGAGCCCCATTTCTCCGACCGGGGTGAAAAATGTCCCCGGTTGTAGTGCTCCAGGATCCCATAAAAATTGTGGGAACTTTGCGGGATGCCATACTGCACTGCCTTGACCGCATGATGCAATCCCACTTGTTCCAACAGACCTCCAAGTTCAGCGAGGACAAAGCCCACCATCTTGCCCCACTAGACTTTGTCGGAGGAATGGACCCACCCGAGCGGGCACTGAAAAATCACCCCTTACCTTCATGAATTGATTGATGAAGGTAGTGCTAAGCTGAGGAGTTTCCCCTACTGGGTACTCAGACCTGAGTAATCTAGAAAACAAGCCAAAAACTTCCTTCCCGTGTCCGCCAGGGTGTACCTTTCTGGCGCCCAGTATGCCGAGAGAGACACTAGGGACAGATCGGGTAAGCTCCCGTTCCATTGCCCGGTGGACAGACATGTGCTGGAGATAGGATAAGGGATACATTCTCTCCATATTTGGAAGAAAGAATTTCCTACCCCCTATTTGGCAAAGCCACTTATGATCACCATCATGCAAGATGCTATCATCCTCGCCAATGTTGTCCCCAAAGAAGAAGACGGGTTTCTTTAACGGAATACGTGAATCCGTCTCAAAATCTGCGTCGGTCATGATTTCCTGGAAGGTCCTCATGTTGACTTTGGAGATCTTCTCCATTCGCTCCTTCGATTTGTCGGTAGTCACAGGAGCAGTCTTCTACAACACGAAGGTTAGATTGCGGTCAGCACCACCTACGTGCCCGAAGTGACACTTTTTGGAGAGAGGGTCGGAGGAATATCGCACTGCAAAAGAGAATAATACTTGATCAGAAAGAAAATGATTAAGTGTTTACAACTCGAACGCAGAAATGAACCCAGACGCAGAGATCATCAAAATCTACATTCAGATCCAATGATCGCAAGGCTAGCATGGAACCCGCATTTCGAAAGTCCAAGACTTATGAAAAAATTTTAAGTATTGGACTCAGACGCGAGATTCATGAGGACCAGCATCTGATTTTACAAGACGCAAGAGTTATAAGAAATCTGCATCTGAATCTTTCACACTTAGAAATATTCTAAGTGTTGAACCCAAAACGCAAGGCTTATTGGGGCCCTGTGTTCAACAAAACAGACGCAGATTCGAGCAGATAAAAGAAGCAGAGGTCATCAAACCTGCGCCCTGTTGAATCGACTCAAAAAACTGCGCCTGATAATTAAACACGGGCTTGAGCCCGCGTTGGTGGTTCATATTCAAAAGGATTTTAAGAGTTAAAAGAACTCTGTAAAACCCTTTTAATGGTGGAAACCAAGTCCGGTGGCTTTTTATATCTGAAATAGGGGTTTCCTGCATAGAGGAACCGCCCATTTGAATCTCAGGAATGATGACCCTTGAAGATGAAGCAGTATGCTTAGCCTTTGGTGCCATTATGACCGAGGATTTGATGTTCGATGAAGGAAACGAGGAGAAGAAAGAAAGCTTCTTTCTCAAACCCTAACAGATGCAAACGAAGAAGGAGAGTCTAATGATGACTCTTAAAGGACTGTAGTCTTTTATAGGCACTGTGATTCGCAAAGATACGCGGCACTTGGCTCGACGCCTAATCACCGCCTGACGCGTGGAAAGCGCATTAAATGCAGCGTGAAGTTCGCACGCCAAAAAGAAAGTGTCCCCTCAATTCTACAGGACACGTGGCAACATACTCATGGCACGGATTCGCATCCAACAGTCGCGTCCTCATCTCTAAAGACACGTCCCTTCTCAACACGGCCAGACCTGCGTCTGAAAAGCCGCGTCTTCATTCCAAAAGACGCGTCCCTCCGAACATCGCATCTTTTCAACCCGGCCAAAGTCGCGTCTACCTCATGGAGTAACAGTCGCGTAGTCATCCAAAAAGATGCAGGCCTATAGAAGGCGCGTCTTTAAAGCAGTATCACCCCTGCGTCCACAGAATTGGTGTGAAGTCCTTACTTCTGTAATTCAGTTCAAAAGTACACTGGCACAAGCAGACGACTGCCCACCCTGGTTTAAAGTACACCAACGACAAACTCAAAGCATCGGGGAGGTTTAGACTGTGCATCTAGACACTCAACACGATCAATTTTGGCGGCTTTAAAGAGTTCCACAGTACACTCACGGAGACCATACTCCAAATAAGATCAAGCCTGGAGCATTATCAGTCCAGTCATAAGAGTCAACTCAGCTAGAGTCCAAAGTATTTCGAAATCCGTCCCAGCTAACTGCGGAATGTCGAAAACTTTGGAGGGGGTTCTGTAGGCTGTCTAAAGTTCACTAGAAGACAAGTCACCAAAAAATAGAGTTCCAAACTCCGAACGCAGGGCTAATCATAGCCAGCACTGCAGCATCAAGGCGCGCAGGTCGAAACCCGCGTCTCAGCCAGCGCTGCAGCACCTAGACGCGAGGGTCGAAACCTGCATCTTAGCCAATACTGCAGCACCAAGGCGCGAGGGTTGAAACCCGCATCTCAGCCAGTGCTGCAGCATGAAGGTGCGCAGGTCGAAACCCGCGTCTCAGCCAGCGCTGTAGCATCAAGGCGCGCAGATCGAAACCCGCATCTCAATAGCACCAAGGCGCGCAGGTTGAAATCCGCGTCTCAACAGCACTGCAGCACCAAGGCGCGAGGGTCGAAACCCGCGTCTCAGCCAACACTGCAGCACCAAGACGCGAGGGTCGAAACCCGCGTCTCAGCCGACACTGCAGCACCAAGACGCGAGAGTCGAAACCCGCGTCTCGGCCAGCGCTGCAGCACCAAGGCGCGAGGGTCGAAATCCGCGTCTTAGTTATAACTTCCCTCGTTATGGGGTCAATCACCACCCACATAATGAGGAAGTTAACCCGCATTGTGGAGCATTTTTAGGGGGCACGTTCACCCCTGAAACCTCTATAAATAGCCCCGTTGCTATGGAAAAGGGGTCAGAAGATTTCAGGTCAGAGAATTTTCAGATCAGAGAAATCAAGGAGATGAGCTTGACTTGAGAGCTTCCACAGAGAAGGAAAGAGAGTCCAACTCTTCAAGTAACTTACTGCGTACAAGTTCATCTTTGCCTACAATCTCTTTGAGATTTCTGGTCGACAGAGCTGTGTTACTCCGTCCACCATCCGAAGAGAAGATCCCCAAAAGTTCCTGACGTTCACCCGGTCAACGAAAAACAAGATTCACTTTCCACCGCCACCTGAAGAACCCAGCATTAAACAAAAGAAGGATTCAAGATTCAATATCCTCCCTCCCTTGTAGTTGGAGTATAAGTCTGTTGTAATTTTTCAATTGATTCAAGGAAACTTTACGCGAATTTTTTTCCCACCAAACACGGGTGGGTTCATTCTTCCGACAAGTCCTGGTGGGGCAAGATGGTGGGCTTTGTCCTCGCCAAACTCGGAGCTCTGTTGGAACAAGTGGGATTGTGTGATGCGGTCAGGGCTGTGCAGTATGGCATCCCGCAAAGTTCCCATAATTTTTATAGGATCCTGGAGCACTACAACCCTTTAACGGGGACATTCTTTACCCTAATCAGAGAGATGGGGCTCGCCCTGCATGAACTATATGAAGTTTCAGGGCTGGTTATGGGAGACGCCCCCTTATGAAGAATACGTTCCAACTTCTGAGGAGCTTCATCTCTTGAGGAAAGAGTGCCCTCAGATATATGAGATTTACTGGGAAGTGTTGTGTCACTTCCACATCTGCGGTCAAATAAGCTCCTGGAGGACTAGGGGAGTTAAGCAGATATCTTGGGCGAGCTACCTGTTTAATGGTATAACTGAGAAAGATCACTCAGTGACCATTCTAGCTCCCAGCTCCGATGAGAAAATCGCCGAGAGGATTGATGCCTCGTGAGTTCTTATACCACAGAGTCGAATGAAGACACTTTCAAACCTAATACAGTTTTTGAAAGTTTCCATCATCAAGCCGGGGTCCCCATTTCTAACCGGGCGCTACTGGCGGGCTTCCTCATGCTGTGGCTGAAGCGCTGCGTAGTGCCGACACTGCCGCATGAAGTGATTGTTGCTGTGTGGTGTATCCGGCGGTCCTGTTGGCCTATGGCAGGTCCATCGCTCTCCTTCCGACAATGGTGGCCGGAATCCAAAGTGGATTACGGGCCCTGGCTCAGAGCCTGTGCAAAGTGGAGGCCAACGTTGACTCAGAAGGCAGACCGGAGGTTGACTCGGAGGGGAGGCTAAGAGTAAAGACTCCCAACCCCCGGATCGAGCTTCCCTACACGTACCTAATGGCTTGGTACGTTATGCACTGCCCCTCACTAATGACACCGGTGTCTCAATCTGAGGGGTTTGTCCCTTTTGTACAGCGGCTGGAGAGCTCGAGCTGGTCTCACTACTATATGTTCTACGTTCGGAAATGTATTCTGAACGTTTTGAATTATCATCTCAACCGCTGCTTCCCCGAGATTACCGGTGCATCTTATGGGGATAAATTTGCTGACCTCGCAGGCCCGGACGACTTCACGAGGTTGCCATCGGGAGTCTTCTGGTGGCTTATCAACATTCGGCCTGGGTATCTGCTCTTTCGGCAAGGGAACTCATGTACAATTGAGCTCTATATGCCGACTCGTTTTGCCTGACAATTCGGTTATGATCAACTGTATGTCGTTAACCCCAATGCCAAACTCTCCGTCAGTGGGAATCTATTTGAAGGTGCTCGGGCTTGGTATTACAGTGTGGCTGGAGGGACAAAGGCCATTTTCTGCTTGCCTGCCAAGACTCCTAACTGCTACGCAAGCCTCGGTTTCTGCACTTGATATTTCCAGGCTAGCAAGATGTCTGATTATTTAATAAATTACTCATGTATCAAGGGCATCAATGCGTCCTATGAAGACAAATTGGCGTCCAACAAGCGCATGCGAGGCATCGATGAATACCAGGCAGCTAAGAAAGAGGCCAGAGGGGAGACAGGGGTGGAGCCGAGAGCAGCAGCACCTAAGGAGCAACCTGCTAGAAGGCGTCGACGGGCGGCACCTAAACGTCCCCATGGCTCTACTTCCACAGTTGAGCCTACCCCGAAGAAGGCCAGGAGAGACTCAGCGGCCGTCCCTTCCGGTGTTGAGGAGCAGAGGGAGGAAGAGGAGGAGGAAGACGAAACCCCCTTGTTCGTCCTCGTGGATTGCGCAGCAGGGGACCCGTGATTTTAGAAGAAGGGGAGCTTGTTGATGAACCCACTGCAACTGATGAGGCTGAGCAACTCGAGGTTGACCTGGTGGGAAGGGATGATGTTGAGATTCCAGGGGTCTCAACTCAGCCAGGGTCTTCTTCAGCTCAAGCGAGGAGAGATGAGGCACCGCATCCTGGGTCTCCTAGTGTATTAATGCCCAGCTCGCGGATAGTCGACCCTAGCCCTACTACCGGGGTACTTGGTGGCAAGGTCTCGATTGCCGAGGCCTCTTACGTTGCACTATCATCTTCCTCGTCCTGAGAGTATGAATATTCTTCGGGCGATGAAGTAGATTTTGGTGATGAGCCCGCTCTTCCAGATCCGAGTAAATTCTCACATATTACAGAGGAAGAGATAAAAGGGTGTGACCCCGTGACGGTGTCGCCAATAGCAACAATTGCTCCTGCTGAAGGTACTCTCATTGTCTTTTTGACCCAGTTTCTCTTTTAACTAGGGAAAGGTTCTGACTTTTCCCTTTAACTTTATGCTACAGGGCTGGCCGTGGACAGTGAGGCTGCAACTTCCTCGCATATCGAGGAAATGATACAAGAACTGGCCCAGCAGGAGGGCATTGAGGCTCCTGCTACTGAAATGCCTCAAGTGAGGGCAATTATTGAAGTTGGGGAGACCTCAACCCTACAAGATCTACCCAGGAATTCACCGTCTTCGAATCCTCAGCCTGGTAAGAAAATATCGATGCTTTGAATGTCCTCTTTTTTATTGTCATGGTTGACGTTTTGGTGATTTGCAGAGAGCGCTGAGGGAGCTCAGGTAGAGGATCTTGCGGCCAGCGTCAACCCAGAAGGCAATACAATTCAAGCCTCGACCGAGGGCCCCGAAGAGGTCAGGTTTGCTGCTACTTCAGTCGCCGTGGAGGCTGCTACGACGGCAATTGCCCTAGAAGTGCCGGCGACCATCTCAGCTTCTGATGAACCTGTCATTGACATCCCTCCTGCGCAAGACGAACCAATTTTTGCCTCTCGTCCTGTAGTGGAAAGGGGATCTGGGAGTTCATCAGCGGAATTCTCTCCAGCCAATGATATCATGGAAGAACTGGCACGTCAAATGGCGCAGCAGTTCTTTGCTTCCATGCGATCATGCATTGACCTCATCCTTTCTGGGGGCAGCTCTTTCGAGTTTGCTCGAGTACTTCTTGAAAATCTGATCGGAAACATCGGTCATACTGGAGGTCCTTCACAAGCCAGGGCATGCCTGATGCTGGTGGAGCAGTTGGGAAGTGACTTAAAGAGCTCAAGTCCTTGGAAGATGCTGGCTCAGTACACGACGCTCGGGCGACCCTGAATAGGCTTCTTGCTGCTGAAGAACAAGAGCGGCAGGAGATGGAGGAACAAATAGCTGAAGACACCCGCCATCTCCAACATTTTCAGGCTGACCACCAAAGACTGATTGGCGATTCAAAGGAATCTGAACTTGTCATGCAGAGCGCAGAGCAAGTTATTATCACTGCTCGGGCCACCATAGCCAAGGCAGAAGCCTTGGTTAAAATCAACGAACAAAAACTTGCCACTGCCAGGAAGAAGCTGGAAGAGCTGAAAGCTGCCAAGACACAGGCTAAAGAAAACCTCTCCACTCATTCCTCCAGGTTGGAATCTCTACGAGCGCGGCTGGCTGCGAAGAAATTCTTATCTGAGGAGGAGTTGCGGGTCCAAGCTCTCATGGAGGCTGAGAAAGCGCGTCAGCACGAGATGCATCACCTCCGAGAACAAATCCGTTTTTGGTGAATCAAGATTATTAGCCTCCCTTTTTTTTTGTAAAGAAAAGAGCGTTTGTATTACTTTTATCATTTTTGCTCCATCTTCGTTGTTTCACTGTAGATGAATCCAATCTCTTAGTTGCAGTCTCTGGTTGTGATCCTTGACTGACTATGAATAATAAACTCAGGCTGAACTGAGTTCTCTTTTCTTTTTTTTTTGTTGCAAAACTCGACTCTGATTCGTAGTGGAGACGCAGTTCTAAGAGACGCGACTCTGACCTGCAACTTGAGACGCGATTCAAGCTTGCACGAAGGACGCGGCTTTGGTTATGGAAGGACGCGGCTCCCTGGCCGCATCCCTTAACTCTACCAAAATGTAGAATTTAGGATGCAGTGAGGACTCAGTCTTATGCTCCTCAAAACTGACGCGTAGATATGAGGACGCGACACTGTCTTAGTAGAGACGCGTCTCTAGACCCTTGACTCAGTGCAAACTCAAATTATATTGAGTTTATGATAGGAACACAATTGTCGTCTTGCAATGTAGACGCAGCTCCAGGATACCTGTGAATGATATAGGCCTTCTCTATTGTAGACGCAGCTTTCCAATTTTATGTGATTTCAAAGTGTGACCCCAGAATGGGTCCTTTTGTTGATGGGATGCGGCTTTGAACCGCTCCGAGAGACGCGGTCACAGTTCTCTTAACTGGAATGAAAAAGGACGCCGTCTTTGAATTCACAAAGGGACGCAAGTTCCTGGACGCGGCTCTCGGGCCTGCGTTTGGTGCAACTTCCCAGGCGTTACATGCATCTTGTCATAAAGATTTTGTTAGATCTTTAAATGTCAAGTCGTCGTTGACGATTGGGGACTCGCATCATCCGATGTTTCCCGAAGCGGTAGTCCACGCGTCGGCCCTTCATTGGGTTTAGACATTAACGCCTTTATTGCCAAATCGGCGCTGGCGGTTGGAGGCCTGCGTCTTCGTTGCTTCCCGAAGCGACAATCCGCGCGTCAGCCCTTCATTGGGCTTTGACATTCGTGCGGGAATTAAGGCTGACGGTTCTGATTAGTGAGCCATTAATTACAGGCATTATGGGTTGCTTATAAATAGGCCTCACCCCTTGCTTTTAATAGTCTGTTACTTAGACTGTTTTCCCTTGAGAGCGAGCGCTCTGAGGGATTCCAACCTCTTCCTGTAAGGACTTTTAATGTGATTTGCCCCTATGGACGATGACGACCCAAAGCTTTCACGCTTTACTTTAATCTCTCCAGAAGATTATCACTGTCAAGTGATTTCAAGATCAAAAAGCGTCTCTTTGAGCACCCTTTATGTCCGTGCCTTGTTGCAGAAAGTTCAACCCAACCCTCAACGGGTTATTCTGTGGGTATCACTTCCTGGTTTGCCATGAAATTTTCAGCCCACTGGGTTTCAATTTTGCTATCTCTTAAAGAGATTCATCTTCTTAACCTTCTGCTAAAATCTGACTGGTGCGCCCATCATTTGGAAGTTGCGCCATTGAGACTTCAGATGAAGTGCACATTGATTGAGTGTAAACTCTGTCTCAGAATCCTCTGGCCGCGAGTATAATGGACTTTTGCACCTGGACCGCGAGCTTTCCATACAGAGATCGTGTCTGAGGCTGTAGACTTAGAAGAATTTCAACTCAGATCGAAGGTTTCAGACTTGAATGTAGCAACCCCTGTTTATCAAACATGGAGATGGCAATTTTCGCGTCTGATTCTCTTCGCGTCTCATATTTTAGACGCGGGTGCAAAACTAGACTGCGTTCGAATCTGTGTGTATCACAACTTTGATCGCGTCTGTTACTGTCGCAGCAGAATTTTGATTTGCTACGCGGGTCATCCCTGTGTCTGAAGCTTTCAGCAATAACCGCGTCTGTCACTTAGTTTTTCTGTTGAAATATCCTGAGCTTCTAATCTTCTGATTTTTGCTTCTCGCAGGTAGGCTTCATCATCCTTTTTCATGCTCGCTGGGCCCCTGGGAGAATATTTCGGCCAGCGAACCTGTTCGATGGTCGACCACTGGAGAAGAAGTCATGGCTCCTGCTCTCGGGAGACGAGGATCTGACATCCGCCGAGACCTTATTGGATACAATGCACCAGTCATGCTTCTGGCATAGCGTTGTCACAGTGGGTATGGCGGTGGATATAGTGGTGGGTATGGTCTTGGATTCTCCCTTTACTTACCCCAGAAGTGGCATCGATGAAAGCTCCATGCTCATTGGATGACTTTCTGGTGGTGGAGATGTTCATCAACGAAGGATCATAGCCCACATCGGTTGGTCAGGTGAAATTAGAAGGTTCTGCTGCATTTCAACCTCAAGAAACACCATTACTCTTGGTCAACGAGGAGCTTCTTTGATGTTTACGTCATGCATGGTGACATAATCAGCCTCCAAATGTCATCACAGTGCTCAGCCCATCTTTGGCGCCCTTCCGAACATCTTGTACTTGGAATGGTGAGAAGCTTCAAGGAGTGAGTGCAACCTTTGAGGGAGAGGGACTTCTTTGTGCTCCTTTATTGTAACACTCAATCTTATTGTATAAGAGAGCATTTGTATCACTTTCATATGCCTGGATATAAATAAAAGCGACACATTTCTTTTTGTCTCCTATTGTCTTGAACTCTTTTTTTTTAGTCCGACGAATAGAAGTAAAGAATCTTTGACTTGTCAAAACTATGATGATAATCTTAACGAGTCAGATTTTGTAGAGAGAGAGATCCTGTCTCAGGAACTCAACAATACTGTCAGAGGTGTACTATTAACTTGACAAAGGATAAGGTAATTTTTGTGGACCTGCCACTCTATAAAGGAAAGTGACAGGTGGAACTTGTACTCCCAAGGAAGATGAGCTTTTATCAGAGGTTAGGAATTAACTTGATTAAAATCATCTAGGGATCTAATGAAAATTTGTTAATGGTGTAATGTTAACCTAACGATGTTTTTAGGTAGACTTGTTGTTCTGTTGATGAGACTAACAAGTGAGACTAGATTCGCGGGGGACCTAGGAAAGTTTTTACCGTTAGAGGTGTGATATTAACTTAATGGGTTGAATGTAGTCTTATCAGAAGTGTGATGTTAATTTGACAAGAATGTGAGTCAGAGGTGTGATATTAACTTGACTCAAAAGCATTTCAGTTTAATTTGGGAAAACTAAAAGTATCACTGCCATAGGTGTGATGTTTAACTTAGCAGCGAGGGTAATGCTAGAGGTGTAATTTTGAACTTGGCATTGGTCATCTCGACTTTGACAAAGAAGTCCGAGGGAAAGTCATGGCCATAAGTGTATTGTTGAACTCGGCAATGACCTGGACGCTAGAGGTGTAGTATTAAACTTAGCATCGTTCATTTTAGCTTCGATATGGAAGTCTGAGAGAAAAATGGCTGTCAGAGGTTTAATATTGAACTTGGCAGCAGCTTAATTACTATTAGGAGTGTAATGTTAACTTAACAGTAATTTGTCAGAGGTGTGGTATTAACTTAACAAAAATTGGTTTGCGATACGAGCAATTTGAGGGCCTGCCATTCTATTGATGAGAATTGACAAGTGAAGTTTTGAAGTGCCAGAGGTATAGAGTTAACCTGACAAATTTGAAGGTTTGCTACTCCATATAGGGTTGACAAGTAAAGTTTGTACTTGATAGGGAGTATTGAAAATTTTCATTACCAAAGGTATAGTGTTAACATAGCAATGATTGTATTTTGTAGACCTACCATTCTGTGTATGAGAATTGGTAAGGGATTTTGGAGGAGAGAGTGGAACTACATCCACTTAGGATTTTTAGCAAACCCTCAGCTATCAACGGATTTGAGGTGCCTTTACCAACTATCGTTTGAGTTGGGCTAGCCATGCTATTCCCCTCAGCATGATGAGTTGTCGAAGACTTATGTTGGTCTTAGAAGCCAACATTTTCCTCTGTCCTTAGCCGTTGGAGGCGTCGGACGTTAATGAAGATATGAACATTAGAATCCAAGTTTCGCCTTTTGTTTCTTTAATGGTACAATCAATGCCAATTAGCTTATCATTGATCTACTATGATCTGACCTAATAAAAGAAGGGAACTTTTCTTGGATTTGGAGCTGTGATCAGAGGTGTACTTTTAACTTGATCAGAGGAGGAGTACTATTAAGGACAGTACTTCTTCAGGAACCTGCCATTGATTGGCATCATGAGTGTATCGCCATTTGCAGTTATGAGGCGATATGATCCATTTGAGTAGACTGACTCTACTACAAATGGTCCTTCCCATTTGGGCTGGAATTTTCCTTTTGTCTTATGTGTCATCACCATAGGTCTTCTGACGGCTAAGACAAGGTCACTTTTCTTGAAAGTTCGCACTTTAACTTTCTTGTTGAAGGCTCTGGTAATCCGGGCTTGGTAGAGCTCGATTTGTTGTTGGGCCTGCAGACATTTATCATCTAAGGCGTCCAACTCTTGGAGTCGCTATCGATGCTTCTTCTCATTTGTCATCTCTGCTGTCAAGGCGACGCGTAGAGATGGAATTCGGATTTCCAGTGGAAGCACGGCTTCACACCCATATACCAAAGAAAATGGCGTAGCTTTAGTCGGGGTTCGTACAGTTGTGCGATAGGCCCATAAGTATTCACCTAGCTTGTCGTCCCAGTCACGCTGACTTTTCAAGACGAATTTCTTGTGATGTTTACCGGTGGTCTTGTTGAAAGCTTCTGCTAGACCATTAGCGGCGGGGTAGTATGCTGTTGAGGACACACTCTGGATTCTGAACTTAGCGCAGAACCTCTGGAAAGCCTGACTGACGAACTGGGGTCCATTGTCATGGACAATTCATCGAGGCACCCCAAAACGGTAAATGACATGATGTTTGACGAATTTGATCACGTCCGATGACTTCACCTCCTTCAAAGGAATGGCCTCAGCCCATTTGGAGAAATAATCGGTTATGGCCAAAATAAACCGATGTCCTTTTGATGATGGTGGGCTGATAGGGCCAACCGCATCCATCCCCCACATCTCAAATGGCCAGGTAGAAGTCGTAGAGTGAAGGTACTTTGGTGCTTAATGGATGAAATCGCCATGCACTTGGCAGGCGTGACATCTTTTGGCATAAGTGATGGCGTCAGCAATCATCTTGGGCCAGTAATATCCCAACCTTTGGAGTCGATATGCAAGTTTTGGGCCAGGATGATGGGCTCCACACATACCGTCATGGGCCTCTTTTAATATCTCCCGTGCCTCTTTTGGTGAAAGGCAGCGGAGCAAGATCCCGTCATGCGATCGACGATACAATGTTCGCGTAATCGCATTATAGTAGAATTTGAGGGCTTTCTTTCGAATGGCAGCCGCTTCTTTGGTGTCTTCAGGCAGGATACCATATAGGACATAATCAATGTAAGGGAATCGCCAGTCTCTAGACTCTGGACCGGTTGACGACTCGAGAACTTTTTTGTCTTGACGATCACCCGTTGACTCCTGGTAGTCCTCAAGAACAATTCTCAGACATTACAGGTCGTGGCTGTGGACAAATATTTTCTCCACTACTCCGGCTGGAAGGGCTAAGGTGGCAGCGAGGGATGTTAGTGCATCTGCATGCGCATTTTGCTTGCGTGGTACATGGTAAATGTAAAAGTTGGTGAACCTCTTGGCCATGTAGACAGTTGCGTTGTAATAGGGTACTAGATCTTCATGTCTGACTTCGTACTCCCCGCGAACTTGGCTGACGATGAGCTTAGAGTCACCATATGGCTCGAGATTTTTAACGCCAACCCCATAGGCAAGTTGCATTCCAATCAAGAGGGCATTGTATTCTGCTACATTGTTAGAACAAGGCTCGGTTAACGAGACAGCTCAAGGAATCACATAGTTTAGTGGGGAGACGAGTACTACTCCTACTCCTGCCACTATATGTCCTTTTGGGTTTGTTCTCGATGCACCGTCAAAGAAAAGTTGCCACACTTGCCTTCTGAAGGATGTCTGAGTCTGGCAGGCTTCAGCGATCTCGTCTGGGAGATCCTCGTAAAGTTTTGCTGCCCTCCGATCTGGATGCTCAGCCAGGAAATCCGCCACAGCTTGTCCCTTCACAGCTTTTTATGGTAAAAAGTGCATTTCATATTGGGATAGCAATATGGCTCATTTTGCCAGTCGGCCGTTTAACGATGAAGGCTTTGTCATAAGTAACCTCAGGGGTTGACTTTTGATATGACGTTTATTGTCTGGCCTACCAAATAGTGTCGCATTTTCTGAACAGCGAACACCAACGCCAAACATTCCTTCTCGATCGAGTTGTACCGGTGTTCGGCCCCGATCATTGTTCTACTCAAATAGTAGATTGCTTGCTCTCGTCCTTGATCATCGTTCTGAGCTAATAAGGCTCCTAAAGAGTGATCCATCGCTCGGACGTATACCAGGAAAGGTTTTCCGGATACTGGAGCTGCAAGGACTGGTGGCTGTGTGAGGTATTGTTTAATTTTCTCAAATGCTTGCTGGCAAGCGTTGTCCCAAATGAACGAAACACCCTTCTTCATTAATTTGGTAAAGGGTTGGCATCTTCCGGAGAGATTTGAGATAAACCTTCGGATGTACGCCAATCGTCCTTGCAATTCCCTGAGCTCCTTGAGATTTCTCGGAGGTTGCATCTCCTGGATAGCGCGAACCTTTTCCGGATCCAAATGAATTCCTGTGGAAGTCACTACAAACCCTAGGAACTTGCCGCTGGCCACCCCCAGAAAAGATTTGGTAGGGTTCATCTTCAATTGATGGGCCCACATAATGTTGAAGACAACCTTTAGATCAGTTATATGATCACCTTTAGCGCGGCTTTTTACTGCGATGTCGTCAACATAGCATTCCACCGTTTTGCGCATGTGTTCGTGGAAAATGGCATTCATGGCCCTTTGATATGTCGCCCTTGCATTCTTTAGTCTGAAGGGCATGACGGTGTAGCAGTATACCCCCAGTGGTGTCCTGAAAGAGGTATGTTTTCGTCATCAGGATACATTTTGATTTGATTATATCCTGAAAATCCTTTCATAAAGGACATTCGCTCGAATCCACATGTGTTATCAATCATGACATCTGTGATTGGCAGTGGGAATTCATTCTTGGGACTGGCCTCGTTTAGATCATGAAAATCAATGCAGATTCGGATCTTTCCGTTCTTTTTAGCAACGGGGACGATGTTGGCTACCCAATCAGGATGTTGTTCTTCCCTAATGAAGCTAGAGTCTATAAGATTTCTGACTTCTGATTGAATTGCCTCCATTATTTCTGGACGGAACCGTCGCTGTTGTTGTTTGACGGGCTTTACGTCTGTATTAATGTTGAGGCGGTGCATGGCCACTTGAGGATCAAGTCCGGGCATGTCCTCGTAATTCCAGGCAAAGACATCTATATATTCTTGCACGAGAGATATTAGATCCTTTTTCTCCAAAGGTGACAGACCTTCGCTTATAAAGATGGGCTTAGGATTAGCCTCATCTTCTAGATTAATCTGAATAACCTTATCTTCTGTGGGTGGCTCGTGCTGTTCAAAGTGAGTATCCCAAAGAGCATTTAAGTATTTGATCCAAGGATTTGTATCAGATTGGATCATTTCTTCATCTCCGTCTTCCAGGTGGCTTGTTGAAACCATATTCACTGAAAGTTCTCTGAAGATGTTGCCGACACTAACATCTGACTCCCACGAGGACGTGCCTGATGAGCAATCATGGCCCAATGACTCTCCAGAGTCAGAGGCTGATGGGATCGGAGTTGATACATAGCCCAACCCCCTGCGAGTCCGATGATAATAATCAGTGATTTTCTCTTTGGTACAAAAGATCAGAGTAGTGTTCTCCTTCCTTTGCCGAAATTTAACGCTGGACCATTCGTCAGATCATACCCCATGCTTCCCATCATTCTGAGTGCCTTTGGCTCATAATGACTGAACTGAGGGGATTCCTCCTCGCCTTCTGATTCTTCGCGGGACACCGGTTCAGACGTAATTCGCCCAAAAAGAATTGGTTTTTGGCCTTTCCGTCTCGCTGGAACCATGAATATGGATTCTTGCGCATTACCAGCATCTCGGTATGTTTCAAAGGACGATTTCATTGGTACATGCAATGATGTCAAAGCATCCATTGCCGACCAGAGACCATCATCCACCTCGGTACTAGTGTCTGACGGCACTGAATCAGAAGCAAATACAGAGAAATACGCCAAATCTAATTCTTCATTAATATACCATCCGCCTACATCATCGGTGGTATTATCAACATCGAGCTTATTAATGCCGTTACAAGTGGATCTAGTTCCCACATGCACTCTTCTTTTTCCGGCTCGGTGTCGGCTTCATTACCAGAGTCTGGCTCCTCTGGTTGCGGGATTTCATCTGTTTCCACAGAGTCCTGATATAGGAGAGAATCTGTGAAATAATTCTCCACTCTCTTGAACGGATGCCTTTCGGCAATCAACGTTTGCACCTTTCCACTCCCATCGATGTATTTCATGACTTGGTGGAAAGTAGAGGGAACGATAGAATTACAATGAATCCATGGTCGTCCCAACAGCAAATTGTAGGAGGTGTCAGCATCTATCACGTAGCATGTCACCTCCGACCTTAGGTCCCCAATTTGGCATTTGAGCTTGACCTTCCCATTGAACGGGTACTATTGGCATTGAACCCATAAATAGTAGTCTGGGTGGTGCTCAAACGGTAAGTAGGAATCCCTAGATGTTGCATGACCCGGCGAGGCATAATGCTCAATGCGGACCCGGGATCTACCTGAATGCGGTTCACCTCAGATGATCCAATATACCCTGCGAAGTATAAGGGTCGATCATGTTTCCTTTTGACTTGCATATCATCTACCGTGAAGGTGATGCAGGGAACATTTTGGGAGGTATGGAGGCAATCCTCTACATCTTCCTCCTTTGGTCCGATTGGCACCTGAGTCATGAAAACCTCAGCATTAGCGAGGGCCTCTTGTAGAGCTTTTCTGGTTGACTTCGATAGCCTGAGGATCTCATAAAGAGTAATTCGGGCTGGGATATTGGTCAGTTGAGTCAGGACATCGAAGTGGTAAGGCGCTGATCCTTCCGCGATGTCTTTTGAGAGGACTCTGGAGAACCGAAGCTCTTTCTGTCTTTCCACGGGTTGTTTTGTGGAAGGTTTGGCTGACTCTGCAGCGGGTTTTGGAGGAGTTACCGCCATTTCGTCATACTTTTTCAAATATGACTGACCCGAATGGGTTTCCGCCACAAGTTAGTTGGGTTCTGTGGCCAGAGCTAATGTTTCCTCTTCTGAATCAGTCAGTGAGGGAACATCAGTCTCCGCTTCCCGAGAAGAGGCACATACCACATTACAGGATGAAGCTTTAGCTTTGCCTTTGGACTTCCTGCTGGTTACAGTGGTCCATTACTGGCCATCCACAAGGTCGGGATGAACCCACATGACTTCTCCCCGAGGTGTTGAAACGGGTACCAGGCCCTTCTCTAGCTGTTGGTGAAGGTCTGTGTTAACCATTCTCAGCTCTCCTCTTGGGACATGGACTACTCCAGAGGGTGTTGGAGGTTGTCTTCCAAACTGGAGGAATGACGTCATATTAGCCGCCACCTTCTTCTGCTCTGGACGGAGTTTTAATACCTCCGCGTCAATCAGAGCCTGAAGGATGTCCTTGAAGACATAACAGCTCTTGGTGGGGTATCCCAACATCCTGTGATACAAGCAGTAGTTGGGACTATCGATTTTACAGACTTCTTCAGGGCGCCTAGCTTCAGGTAGCTTTAGTTTGTTGCTCTTGTTGAGTAATTTGAAGAGCGAGTCGACATGTTCATCCTTGAAGGAATACTGCTTGCTGGCGCGTGGTTGGCTTGAAGAGCCACTTCCCTTGACCGGTTGAGGTTTGACGGGAGATTTGGTCCCTGTCGCCAAGTTATCCTTCCTTTTGCTTGGAGGGGTGTGTCGGGCGCACGCCTTGCTGTCCTCTCAGGTCGGGGTTTGTTTTCCTCTGCCCTAACTCGGGCGATAATTTCTTCAGCCTGTTCACCTTGTTGGATCAACTGCTTCCAGGTGCGGCTTTCGGCAACCCCTATTTGGGCGAGGAGTGAGGTTTGTAGATTATGACGGCATGTTTCCACCAGGGTGACCTGGGTCATACCGCTTGGACATCGGAGTGCTACATTCCGAAACCTTTCTACGAAAGACTTAACAGACTCTCCCTTTCGCTGCTTGGTGGCCAAAATAGTAGGCATGGTGACCTCCGAGTCATCTTCAAAGAAGCGCGTTAGGAAGAGCTTCTCCAAGTCGCCCCAATTCTTGATGGAGCCCTCTGGGAGCTTCATGAACCATTCAAAGGTAAGCCCTTTTAGGGTGCCAATGAACAAGCGTGCCAGAATGGCATCATTATCTACCACATTCCCTGTTTGGGATTTAAAGTAGTAGATATGTTGGTTCGGTGAACCTTTCCTATCGAATGCTTGGAGGGTCGAAGCCTTGAACTTGGGAGGGTATGAAACAAGGTCCCACTCGGTCGGATATGGTCGGACCACCCCTGCTTCTTGCAGGCCTTTTCGGTTGGTAAGGGCCTCCAGACTTTTCTCCAATTGATTCATTCCTCTAGAATGAACCTTTTCCTAGTCTCGGTCGTCTTTTCCTTGCGACGAGGATTTGGACGAACCAGAGGTAGGCTGCTCTTTCTCCTCTATACATACGTAAGATGAGCTTTCTTCCTCTTTTCGTTTGCCTTTAGACTTTTTAGAGGAGGTTTTGTCGGTTGACTTCCTCTTGTCTTCAAGCAACTGTGCCAGCATCTGCTTGAGGGAATCGATAGATTCTTGTTGAGCACGAATCATCTCTAATTGTTCCCTCTGGACCTAGGCTTGCTGCTCCAAGCGCCTGGCGGTCTCCTCAGGAGTACTGGTCATGTATATAAAGGCCTCTCTCTCTATAGAAGAGTTTGAAGCCTGTGACTCTGCAATAGCGGAGTGCGAGTCATTCACCTCAATGCCCGGGCTAGAGCATTGTAGTCAATCGGGGGAATTGCCCCGGTTCGGGTGCCAGTGTGTCGGTACACGCCTTCGGGTTTTGTGTGAGACTCATCATCGGAGCTGATCGCCGATTGCTTTCCCCTACTCCTTCTTGCCATGTTTGCAGTGAGCTCAGGATATTCAGTGTCAGAGAAAATCCTTCTTCTGTGGGAACGATTTCTTTTGGCTGATCGGGCAATCAGGGTCAGCTGTCTAGCTAGAGACTGCTGGTTTACACCTAAATTGCAACGACATTCAGAGAGCATTGTGATAAGCCGTTCGCAGCAACATGACGAAGTGATTCGATTAGCACTTCTCTTCTTTGCCAAATAATCCCTTAGATCCGTGGGAGGAGGATCAAAGAGATTAGCCTCGTAATATCGAGGGCGGGAGGCATCCTTGCTTCGCACAGCTGGGACGCAGGGTTCAGAGACGCGGGCGCTTGAACGCAGCTCTTGCGTCGCGGCTTCTGAGCGTGAGCTTGGCGTCTCTGCTGATAAGAGACGCAGCTCTCGCGCAGCTGATTACTGCATCTGGGTAGAGACGCTTGAGAAATACAGGGCTGTTGGGCCCCGTGCCTTGAGCCACGTGCCTCTTGTACTTGACAAGGTACGCGAGCTTTGCATTGGCGTTTGGGGAGTGGGGCTTCAGAAGAGCCAGTCTGGTGAACCTCGCGTTTGGGCTGCCAAACGCGGACTTCACGTGTCAGGTGTGGTACGCTGGTCTGAGCCTCGCGTCCTACTTCTGTTGGGCAATCGGTCATTCCAACTTGTAATTGACGCACACGCCTTCTCTGCCACCGCTCATCATTCCTGTTCCATCGTGGGGTGGAAGGGAACCCCCCGACGACCGGTGCTGAGGAAGAGGATGGACTGACTGAACACCAGAGAGGTTGACCACGCGGGTCTCCTGAGAGACGTTGGCGCTGGTGTTACGCCTGGCGCGATTGACCACAACATCCTTCGGAGCAGCCGCGTTTAAGAGAATCTCCGGACGGACTTCGGGGCATTTCCCCGTAGAGACCCTGCGGTAGGCACGGGCCTTTGGGCTCTTGGAGCCGGAAGAGAGGAACTCTTCATACTTTGCTTGGTCGAATTCCACGACAAGTGATTCGACCGTTTTCCCCATGTAAATGACGTCACCTTGCGCCATCACTTGCTCGTCAGTGGAGAAGGTAGTCCCCAGCGGAGTCGCCATCTCTTGTTTGGTGGGAGAAAAATTCGCGTAAAGTTTCCTTGAATCAATTGAAAAATTACAACGGACTTATACTCCGACTACAAGGGAGGGAGGATATAGAGTCTTGAATCCTCCCTTTTTTTAATGCTGGGTTCTTCAGGTGGCGGTAGAAAGTGAATCTTATTTTCCGTTGACCGGGTGAACGTCAGGAACTTTTGGGGATTTCCTCTTTAGATGGTGGATGGAGTAACACAGCTCTGTCGACCAGAAATCTCAAAGAGATTGCAGGCAAAGATTAACTTGTGTGCAGCAAGTTACTTGAAGAGTTGGACTCTCTTTCCTTCTCTGTGGAAATTCTTAAGTCAAGATCTAATTGACCGACCCTTTCTCCATAGCAACGGGGTTATTTATAAAGGTTTAAGGGGTGAACGTGCCCCCTAAAAATACTCCACAATGGGGGTTAACTTCCTCATTATGTGGGTGGTGATTGACCCCATAACAAGGGCAGTTATAACTGAGACGCGGGTTTCGCCCCTCGCGCCTTGGCGCTGCAGTGCTACTGAGACGCGGGTTTCGACCCTCGCATCTTGGCGCTGCAGTGCTGCTGAGATGCGGGTTTCGACCCTCGTGCCTTGGCGCTGTAGTGCTGGCTATGATTAGCCCTGCGTCTGGAGCTTGGAACTCTGCTTTTTGGTGGCTTGTCTTTTAGTGATCTTTAGACAGCCTATAGTAATATGTGTTTATTTTTTTGTCACACATATCTGTTCTTCAAATATTTATAAGAACTTAATTTTGTGAAATTTATGAGTTTTTATGGGATTATATCGGTGTTAAAAAGACCAAGTTTCAAACCCTTCAATCCCAAGCTAGAGCCTACTGGCGGTCGACAAGTCGGTCGACCGACCTTCGGTCGACAAGTCGGTCGACCGATGTGTACAAGGACATGCACAAGGCCTTACCTATAAGGCCAGTCGACCGGGCAGTCAACCAACTGTAACTACCCAACTCTCGGGTAGTATTGGTCAACCGGGCGGTCGACCGCCAAGGTTGAGTGCCTTTGGCTCAATCGACGGACGGTCAACCAGTAGGCGAGTTTAGCTGGGATGGTTAATCAGACGATCCACCTGTGGCTCAACAGTTAGAAATATGATCGTTGGCCGCTCGACCGGCCAGCCGACCGACAGGTCAAAATTGACTTTTTCTGGACTTCAACGGTTATATTCTTGAGAGCCTATAAATAAAGGTTCTCTTAAGCTGTTTTGACTAAGTTTTTAGAGAGCAATTTTTTTTCACTTCTCCTAAGTTTTCAACAATTTTTCAAAATAAGTTTTTGTGCCAAAAATCTCTATCTTTATTTGTTTCAAAGTTTTTGAAAAATAAAAAAAACAAGTTTTGGAATTCTAGTTTTTGTTCAAAATTCCTACATCTTATCTAGAGTTTTTCTCAAGTGTTTTCTTTGTGTTTTCTTTTCCAAAATACTTTGTTTTCTCACACTTTATCTATCAATTCAAAATCTATCCTTAGAATCTTTGTTTGTGAGAAATATTGTTTGTGATCTTTTAAGATCATCAAGAGAGATTGTTTGTGATCTTTGTGATTTACCAAGTGTATTTTCATTTGCTTTGTGCCACCTCTTGTGTAGAGATTTGTGTTGTATTGAGAGAGGAGTTGAGTACTCCTAGTGTGAAGTTGTAATTCCTCAGTGGAGGTCCCTTTATGGAAGGTCCTGTGTGGATATAGTGGAAATCCTTCTGTGTGAACGCGGGGACATGGAGCAGTGGCTCGAACCTCGAAACATATCTTTGTGTTTGCATTTGATCCACTATCTCTCAACTCTATCTCTCTTATATCTTGCATTGCTTTACATTATTCATATTCATATGATTGGTGGTATTGTTTGTGTGCCAATACTTGTGTTGAACCAAGAGATCTTCTAATAGCACCTCAACTCATAGTTTAGAGGAATCTTAAGTTCCAGAGCCCTTCACGGGGAATTCAGGCTCACTCTGGTTACACATAATATGCTTAAAATTAAGTTTTTAATTCCGCATCATTTGTTCTAAATTAGCTAGTATACCTATTCATCCCCCTCTGGGTGTATTTCACTTTCTAGAGCAGAGGCACAATGCTGCTGTTTATGTCTTGCAGCTGTTAGAATCCAAAAATTAGTATCTGCACATCCAGACATAGAAGAAAGTTAACAATAAAGTAAATAAAAAAGAGTTACTTACCGTCCCTCCCTGGCAACAGCGCCAAAATTTGATTGAGGTTAAACCTACACTGAAAATACAGAATTTAGAAGTGAAAAATAGAATATGCAAGTTCTCATTACTACCGCTATAGCAAGCATAATGCCTCGACCCCGCGGGTACAGAGACGCTACAATGACGTACATACGTAGGGTAAAAATACCCTCACGTATGTATGCTAAGCCTCAGTACTAGGAATAACCACCATATACACAATAGTTTCAGTATTAAATAAGTACAAGAATACCTGTAAGAGAGGTCAGCAATCAGAATAGATACGGAAACTGTTGACCCAAAGGCCCATCACTCTAGTTTTGATGATGATTAACTCATATAGTTATAGTACTAATGATCTTGTGCTCATTTAATTTCAGATATTCTATCAAGATTTTAGTTGGTGTTTAGCTTCAACAAAGGGTTCATAGTCAAGTTTTGGGGCTAAAATAAGATGAATCAAGAGCTCGCGCATCAAGATCGAATCTAGCACTCGGTTGGAGTCAAGCTCTTTGGATCGAGTTTGGATCGAGTCGTCTTGGAGATGAAGATCAACAAGAAGACTTCGATTTAGGTTTGTTTAGTTTTATTTATATCTTATGTAAGGATAATTAGTCTTGATATGCTCAAGTATACACACACAACTTCAAAAGTTTATTAGTTTCGGTTTAACCGGTTTGAATTTTCAAGAACATATCTTTCATTTTTATTAATAGATAGAATTAAAGAAGTTTACATAGTTTATATGTATATTAGATTTTATCCATATACATTGATAGTTCATATTGTATAAAAACTTGTTTTGATGATTCTGATTCATGGTTTCAAAGTTTTATTTTTAAACAAAACTTAGTTTTGGATTTAATGTCAAAAACATAGATATATCTTTTATATGTGTATTGGATTCTATCCATACACATTATGCTTCAAAATGAGTTTAAATATCTTATTTTTGTATTTATACAAGTTTGGAAAAATCGGATTTTCATTTAGAACTTGGTTTTGAAAAATACCGTTTTTGGTTTAAAGTTAAATTTCCATATCACTGTTGACACTCTAAAAAGACAGAACTCTCGCATTTATCTTCAACCGATTTGAACGATGTCTAACTTATCGACATCTACAAAAGATAAGTCGAAGACAAGCTGATGACCGAAGACAAGGCAGCAACATGGACATTACTGATCAAGTAAAGCAGATAGTAAGCCAAAGTTACCTTTGGAGAGACCTAAGCTGGCCTAAGACGCTAAGTTAGCTCAATATTTAGCTTGGCATGAGCCCAAGGTAAGCTTCATAGCTCCGCATGGAGGTAACGCTTCGCCTAAGGCTTTCTTGGTGGCCTCGCTTGGAGGCTAACTATTAGCTTCGCTTGAAGCTTCCCATTTAGCCCTGCCAAAGGCTGATCCAGGTAACTTCGCCCAAGGCTATGGGCAGAGTCATGGCTCCGCTATGAGCTGAGTCTTAGCTTCGCACGAGGCTCTGAAAGTAACTTCGCCTGAAACTATGAGCCAAGCCTTAGCTTCGCATGATCCATCTCTGCAGTGAGCTTAACTAGGTCATCAAATTGATTGTTTCAAAATCCCACGACGGATTAATGGGTAAACCTCACTAATTTAGTGGGATTAACGCTACTTTAAGTGGGCGCTTACATCCGTCTACTTCGTCTCACATTAAGTAGAGACAATCAAGCCATAACGGTAAGAAGGCGTTTGCAGGAACCCTCTAGCTTCGCCAGAAGCTCACAAAGAGCTTCGCAGCAAGGTTATTTATGAGCCTCGCGCGAAGCTAAGGACTGATTCAGCCTTGCTGAATTCTAGGGGGGCGGTTACACCCCATGTCGATTATAAATAGTCCCTTGCTGAGCCAAACAAAGGGCGAATACACGGACGGGTAGAGGGGAGACATACGCACAGAGAGGAACAAAAGGCTATCGGGCTAGATAGAAGATTGTCTGAAAGAGATTCAACTAGAGATTCTTTCAGAGAATAGTCTCTCATTTTGTTACTTCCAACTACTGGATTTTTAGAACCAAGCGAGAAGATAATCCTAGGAGGGAGGCAGCTTGACCATGTGACCGATTGCATCGTCAAAGGGATAAAGTGATCGCGCGCTGATCAGATTCCTACCGGCACACTTCCCTAGAAATCTCAGAGAAGATCTACTTGTAATTTTCTTTTAATTACTTGTAATTTTGCTCCTATATTCTTTTGTTTTTTGTAAGTTTCCCCCCCAAATCAATTTTCAATGGAAAACAAGATGACGACTCCGCTGGGAAAAAGTGTCTTCTGGCGCAACAAGGAGACAGTGTCGCAATGCAACGGTCAGAGACATGAGCCCGTCATTTTCAAATACTTGGTCATTCATTTCAATCAAGAAAAATTCGAAGAATTGCTCTCTGAGGGTAGTCCAGTGCTCCACGCTCAGAAGAACGGGAAGATCTCTGTGGCCAAGGCTTCAGAACAGAAGTCAGCCTTAGCCGGGCGAGTAACTAGACGAGCCTCGTCCCAACTCCTCTCAGCCTCAACTGAGGCTAAAAGTGCCTCACGCAAGGCTAGGCAGGTTCCATGCGAACCTAAAACTTCACTTCCCAAGTAGATGTGGAGGCCGAAGCAGAAAGCTCCGTGTGAAGCTTCATGTGAACCTCCAGCACAACTTCGCCTATCACGTGAAGACAAAGGAAAAATGCCTATATAGTGTGGCAGCATTGCCAAGACTATTAGCCACGAGGCTAAGCTGGCGTCTCTGCCTTCGCCTAATCTGAAAGCAATGACCCCTAGTGTCAACCTCTCTCTCACAGGTAAAATTACTGATGGCATAGCTAACGCAACGCCAGTACCTAAAGGTACTAGCAAAGTTCTCAGCTGCAAGGCTAGAACTGAAGCACTCAGCAGTGCTAGCCACCTTCTCTACAAGGCCAAGAACAAAGCATCGCAGCGTGCTAAAAGCGAAGCTACTATGACTTCGCTCCCAAAATCTCCCAGTGTTAAGTTCACACCTCGCGGCGGAGCTACACGTCTAACTTTGCCAATTGAAGTTAATACAACAGACAAGGTGATCGCCGAATCACCTAAAAGCAGAAGCCTCAAGGCTAGAGGCCTCCAATCCAAACAACCTCACACAAGTTTGACTAACACTGATCTCCAAAAATTTCTAACTAACAAGCGGAAGTTAGATCCATTCCATACTTCTCTCTCTTGTTGTGAACAAGTGGGATGTCAGTTGGTGACGGTCCATTCAGTCTATTGCCAACTAGGACCAGTGCTCGCCACTCTTCCAATCCGACAGTCGATTTTTTATCAACTATCAGTGCGAGCTCCTGCTAAGCATCACAAATGGAGCAAATCGCGAAGTCTACTAGATTGGCCCTTTGCATCCGTCAACATGATAGGAAGGGGACGTGAATCGTATAGGGGTAGGTAAACACCGCGTGGTACTAACTCCTCTTCATTTAGTTCTCCAGACCCGGACTATAGTCCTGGCTTAGGCCAAGTCTTGGTAGGAGAAGAAGGTGTGTTCTGAAACACAAGATCTAGGGTGACAATACCCTATAGTTATGAGCAGCCATCCTCTTCGACTGGAGTAATATCACCAGAACCACTGAGAAATTTATTCCATTGGTCTGATGATGAGGGGGAAGATAGTGGGTATACCTCTTCAGCAACAGTCAGCTCGGTGTGAACGGGCAGAGTGTCGGTGCATATAGCCAATAACGGTAATGATGACCTCCGTCGATGATTGAAATCTCAAGAGCAAACCTTCAAGGCCCAACAAGAAGCCTTATACAATATTCAACAGATGCTCGCTCAACTCCTCACCAACCAAAATAACAATGATGCTGGGAGTAATCATAATGAGGAGGAGCATAATGATGATGAGCAACCTAAGACTGAGAAGTCAAAGAAAAATTCTTCCATCAATGCTGAAGTTCTTAAAGGCATCCAAGCTCAGATCGCATCCAAGCTCAGAGGGATGAATTGAAGAAGGCATGCATAACTCGTCCTTATCCACTCGAGTGGGACTCAGTACCATATCCTCTAAAGTTTAAACCACCTACGTTACATATATATGATGGTAAAAGCTCACTAAACCAGCATATCTATTACTTTCGGTCTCAGACTGGTAACATTATAGATAATGATGCTATTATGGCCAGACTGTTTATTGTCACCTTGAAGGGGGTAGTATTTGACTGGTTCCGAAGCCTCCCTCTAGGCTCTATCAATTCCTGGATCAACTTAGAGACTCGATTCCATTCTCGTTTTTATGAGGACGACACCGAGATAACCATGGATAAACTCCTCTCTACCGTGCAGAGGAAAGGAGAATCCGTCCGTGACTACATTGAGCGGTTCAGAAACTTATCTCTGATTTGCCCAGCAGGGATGCCATTCCCCATGCTCTTGCAGACATGTAGGCATAACTTCCTGGACCAAGTGGAGATTCGTATGGGAGCTATCAAAGCCCATACGTGAAAATAATTAGTTGAACAAGTTGAAATAGCCGAAAAGTCGGCTAAAAAGTTTGAACCATCTACCCTAAAGGTAAATGGGGTATGAATAATAAAGGGCGCGACGATATGGCACAGTCTTTCCAAGCCAAAGGGAAAGAAACTATGTCCGTCGAATTATCAGGAGACATTCCTCTGAAGACAAAGAAGAGCAGCGTCAATAATCAGGAGTTTAAGTTTCCTCTAAAATAGTACTCCTTCAAAGACGAGCAGGTGGTTACAATATTCCTCCTACTCCAAAAAGGGAATAAATTGAAGCTGCCAGAGGCTCGACGCCCTAACGAAGTGGGACGCACAAACGATCCTAATTATTATCTTTTTCATAGGATGATACATCATCCTACTAACAAGTGCTTTGTCCTCAAGGACAAAATTCAGGCTTTGGTCGATGTTGGGGTTCTAACCCTAAAGTCAAAACAAAAGAAAGTCACCACAAATATGGTGACCATTGAGTTTGGCAAGACCCCAAAAGTCATAGTTCCTGAAGGGTCTTTTCCAATACCTGAAGCACGGCTGGAGATAAACGATCCTTCAGCTAAATATCAAGAGATTAAGGGTCTCATTCCCTTGACATTAAAAATGGGGAAAATCATGTGGATACACCCAGACCTCGCCCAAGACAAATAGTGGGATTTGAAGAAATCCAAGTCAAAAGGCAAATCCTGCAACGTTATCTCTATCTTGCCGGACGATGACAATGTGACAACAACTTATCTTAATGATTCTGAAAGTGGGAGGCATGCTTGCACAACGCAGCTGATGTACCTCAGCCGACAGGTACTCGATCAGGAAAATCATGCTTGAAATAGTATGAGAAAATTACTGACGAGACACAACAGCAAACGACGTCAGTACAAGTACCCATTCCTGCTCCAGTCCTGATCTCGGGAAAAGATAAGCAGAAAGAAGTCCGGTTTGACCATGTCCTGAGGCTCGGGACTTAACGTTCCTTTTCGCTTTGACATATTGGCCCAGTTGGCTAATATCCCAGCTCGTATCATTATACACAAGCTGCTTCGCCTCTCAAAAGAGACAAGAGAGGCACTCAGGGATGCACTGGCTAATTCAGAATCATTTCTGACACATATGCTAGAAATCCCTAGAGGTGACACTCAGCCCTCTTGTTCTGACTGCCATCATGTACAGTCGAAAGTACCTGATATTACTTTCACAACTGAGGACATGCTCCTCAAGGATAACAAACACGATCGACCTTTGTACTATACTGGATACATCTGCTCGACGTGCATTAAAAGAGTACAGATTAATTCAGGGTCCGCACTCAGCATTATTCCCAAAGGCTCCTTTACTTTCTTGGCATACCACTGTATCAGTTATCTACAACCACTACTACGAGATACGATTTTAAGCAGGGAGTAGTCATGAACTCAGAAAGATTCGACTCCGTTGCTGAATCGAGAACCTGAAATCAGAAGTGACGTGTTACGTCATTGACGCTAACACGTCATACAACTTGTTACTAGGACGACCTTGGATCCATGCTAACTGGATCGTTCCCTCTACTCTGCACCAATGCTTCAAATACGTGGAAGATGATACAACGGTACGAACAGTGTTCGCTGAGAAACAACTGTTCAAAGGGGTGAAAAATTACTTTACTGATGCTCTCCTATATCAGGAAATCAGTAAAGCATTAAAAGAACCTGTAACGCCCCAATCCCGCAGGTACGGGGATGTTATGATGACGTATATACGTAGAGCGAAAATGCTCTCACATATATACGCTAAGCCTCAGTACAAGAAATATATTTATATATGATCCACAATAAGTTCAGCATAAATAAGTACGAGAATACCTGCAAAAGAGGTCAGTGAACATAACAGATATGAAATAGGAATAAATAAGATAACAGACATAAATCACAAAGATACCTATGTGCTGAAAAGGGTGACAGTCTCAAAATAATCTCAGAAAACATCTAGTACAGCGATTTCTCGGATCTCCAACCTGGGCACGCAAACCCAGAGTCGTCAGAAAGTGGCCTAGTGAGTGGTAAAATGAAGGAAGCAGTAATATATGTTACAGTTGTACAATCACGATAATATATAATATCCATCAATACCTAGCATGTTATAACAGGATTATCTATCAGTACTCTAAAATCATTATTACCTAGCATGTTATTCGTATGTATATAAATAATAACCTGACGGTGTCTGTGGAAAACATGAATCATCTTACTATAGTGTCATGAGTGTACAAAAATAGTGTGTGCACGAAGAATATATATATGGAACAGAAAATATATGAAATGCAGAGTATATGTGTGTATGAGTAGTATGCTACCACAGATAGTGTAACATGTATCAGGAGGTGGAGTAAAGTATACATATCACATGAGTAACATGATAGTAGATAAATTATCAGGAATAATAACAAGTACAACTAAACAATTGTATACATATATCAGGCAAGTCCTGTTATTTATACAATCATAACAATCAGTACCACCTGGCATTTTAATCAATCTCTTCTAGTGTCCCATACCACTAGCAGTCCATACTAGAGCCTGCACTCCAGTCGAACCCATCTGGACATGGCAAACGGGTACCATTATCCAAACGAGAGAGTGACCAAATAACAAGTGTTCCTGTCGTCACTATTGTTTATACCGTTTTATTATGTTAATTGGAAACCAAATGGTCAAAGATCTCTAATCGGGTGGGTGTATCCCGTGCATACTCGGGATCACGGCCTTATCAAGACTCCCTGGCTGCTGAGACCAGGGCCAACCCGTTAGGGTGAAACAAGTAACGAGAAACGAGAAACGGGAAGGTAGCCAGCACTACCATGTCCCCTGCAGTGGGACTAACAATGGATCCAGCATCCCCCGACAAAACCTAGTCAACCGTCAGGTCTCCCCATTCCCAAGTTATATTTATTATCTTTAACTACACAGTATATCTGGAACATGTCCCGTACAGATACATGTAACACGATAATAGGACATGAGCTCTGTTGATAGCAGAAAACAAGATAACGGAAAACAGAAAACAATTCCACGCATCGCATATCAACAGCTCATGTATCCAGTAACGAGAATATCAATATCAGTAATGGTAATATCCATATCTGTAACGGGAAACAATCATATAACAGGAATACAGTGATAACATGGAACAATAATATGTAATATGAACGATGATCCATACGAGAAGAATATAGAAACAATACATGCATGTATACTGGTGTGGTGAACATATGTACCAATGATGTGTGAACATGATATAACTGTGTACCTAGCATCCATGTAACGATGATATTAATATATGAAATGATGGTATCCAGTAAATAGGTGTATTTATGTATCGGTGGGACATGAATAAAAAATAATAGGATCTGTGTAACAGTGATACAGGTACATAAGATAACAGTGTCCCATGTGACAGGATAACGAGTGTATGAGCACTAATATTTATTCTAACAAAGTCTCTGTGTAACAGGGTTATATGAATATGCAATTGACTATGATTTCTGGTAAAGTGATTCCACAGTATGTGAACAACAGTGTCCGGTGTAATCCAAGTAACGATCAACCAAATATATATCTATACATGGTATAATAAATCAGGTAATAAAGTAATGTATGAGTGTGTTATCTATTATTATGTTTTTAATTACAGGGATTTACCAACAATTACATTTTAGTAAACAATAATTATAATGATTTATCGATAATCAAGATTTATTAAATAGGCAATCAATCAATTTCACTAAACATGATAAAATATAATTATAAAAGAAAAACACTCACAAACTAGCCATGAGAAGGTAGCTCTCTTTCCAACGATCACAACGGTTTTAGAATCGTCCAAATCGGACTCCGGATGCTCCAGATATCACCCGAACACTATATTGGGTTTTGGTTGCGGGTTTGGGTGGCTAATGGGTCAGGTTTAGATCCACTAACCAAACCCATAACTTAAGTATAATAGGTAAATGGGTTATTGGGTTGTTATTGGGTTGGATTTATATCCAAAACCCAACCCAATAAGGTTATTGGGCTTGGTTTACACCCGAACCCAACAAAACAACAGCAGCGGCAGCAGCGTTCGTTGCTGCACGCTGCTGGCCGGCGGCGGATCTAGTCACCGGGGGTGGTCAATGAGAAAGAGAGAGAGAGAGGGTGATAGAGAGAAAGAGCGAAAGAGAGAGATAGAAGAAAATCAGGAAGAAGAAGAAGGAAAAGGAAAAGAAGAAGAAAAAGAAAGGAGAAGAAGAAGGAGAAGAAGAGGAGGAGGGGTGGCGACCTAGCTTGGGGGAGGCGCGCTGGCCACCGGCCGCGTGTCCCCCTTGGAATAGAGATGGAAAGAGAGAGAGAGTGAGAGAGTGACAGTGAGAGAGACAGTGAGGAAGAGTGAGGAAAGAGAGAAAGAAAGAGAGAGAGAGAGAGAGAGAGAGAATGGAGAAAGAGAGCGAGAGAGATTTTAAGGGGGAGAAGAGGGGGAGAGAGAGAGAGAATGGAGAAAGAGAGCGAGAGAGATTTTAAGGGGGAGAAGAGGGGGAGAGAGAGAGAGAGAGAGAGAGAGAGAGAGAGAGAGAGAAGGTGGTGGATAAGGCGGAGGAGAAAGAGACGCCTGGAAGAAAGGAGAAGAAAAAGAAGGAAAAATTAGAAAAAAGAATATTTTATTATTATTTTATTGGGCCAATATTGCACTAGTTCTGAATGATTCTCAAAAATTCTATAAAATATAAAATATTACACGGAGGAGGAAAGTGAAATGAGATTCTAAAAATATTATCCAGTTTGTAAGTTAAAAATCCTGGAACGTATCACCGATACTGGGCGACACCAGTTTAGCCCGATTTTTTATAAATTCAGAAAAATCTCCAAAAATAGCATAACGTAGATAATATGATTCTAATACACAAGGTGAAAGTAGATTTTCAAAATTCTACTTCATTTGTGAATTAAAAATTGTAGAGCCAATTATCGATATCGGTCGACACCGACTACGGAGATTTTCTAAAATAATCCAGAAAAATTTCATAAAATTCTAAAAAATCTATTAGAAAATAATATCTAAAACTATTTCTGGCTCAATTTGACTACCAAGAAGGTCAAATCAATTTTGTACGCTGTATCGAGTATTGATATTGTGATACGTACATTAGGGATCAGGGGGTTACAGAACCATTGCTTGACAATGACGACAGTGGCAACGAGACAGATTCGGAGTCTGAAGGAGACAAGCCAGCTACTTTGGTCGGTGAACTAATTGTAGCATGTTTCAATAATCCTCATTGTAATAATCCCTCTAAGGATGATGATGAATGGGTAATTAATGCCAATGTTATCTTTGATTATCCTGCGAGTGTCGAATTGCTTGAATTTGTCGTCAATAGCTCTCTACACATGCCCTTGCATAAAGCAAGCATACCAAGTCATCTATGGAATGTGTGGAGGGGTCCGTCTTCATGGTCCCTCCATCCAAAAGGAGTCAATCACCGATAGTATTCGGTAGAGCTCGACTACGAAGGTCTATGGTCACAGATTCGAGTTCAAATTCAGAGCCCCGGTAATTTTTTCATTATGCACGTTCAGCACAGCATATGATGAGAAAAATGGGATACGGCCTGCAACGCGGGAGTGGCCTGAATTTTAGAAAAGGACGACATTGTTTTCTACGTAATTTCATGCCAAAAGGGAAACCGGCAAATTACTATGATAAAACAAGCAGGGGGTTGGGATATGTTACACCTTCATCACCTATATTATTTCAATACAAAGACAACAAGCCAGTCCCGTCACACTCTGCCTCTTCACCTGAGTGGGACTCAGATGTTAGTACTAGAACGCTTTTCAAGAATCTCTCCGTTAATATGACTTCGAACAATAATATGGAGCCTGAGGAGGTTGTTGGAACATGTGAGGCTGAACCATGGGCTCAACAACTAGATTTCCAGTGAAAAAAGCGATTCAAACATCGCGAACTGCCTACTGAAGATAAAGTAATTCAGGTTAACTTGGGTAGTCAAGATCACCCTAAACCCATCTTTATAAGTGAGAGCTTATCACTTACGGAGAAGAAGAATTGATAGTACTCGCAAGAGAGTATATCGATATCTTTGCATGGAACTACGAAGATATGCCCAGACTTGATCTGCAAGTAGCCATGCATCGTCTGAATATCAAGCCTGACACCAAGCCAATCAAGCAACAATAACGATGATTTCGCTTGGATATTATGGAAGCTATTGAAGCCGAAGTCCATAAACTCATCGCATGTGGTTTCATACGGGAGGAACAACATCTGGATTGGGTTGCTAACATTGTCCCTGTTCTTAAGAAGAATGAAAAACTCTGGGTCTGTATTGACTAACGCGATCTCAATACAGCCTGTCCTAAAGACGAATTCCCATTGCCCATCACCGATGTCATGATTGACAATACATGTGGCTTTGAGAGGATGTCCTTTATGGATGGCTTTTCAGGGTATAATCAAATCAAGATGTACCAAGGAAATGAGAAACATACTTCATTCCAGACACCGTTAGGGGTATACTGCTATACTGTAATGCCCTTCGGCTTAAAGAATGCGGGAGCAACTTATCAGTGTACTATGAGTAAATTTTTCTACGATCACCTCTGAAAGACATTAGAATGCTATGTCGACGATATTGCTTAAGAATGACCATCTTCGGGACCTAAGGACAAAGTTCAATATAATGCGAGCCTATCAGCTGAAAATGAATCCAACAAAATCTTTCTTTGGGGTTTCAAGTGGCAAGTTCCTGAGATTCATTGTTACATCAAAAGGAATTCATCTCGATCTAGACAAAGTTAGAGCTATTCAAAACGCGCATCCACCTAAGAATCTCAAAGAGCTTAGGGGTCTGCAAGATAGATTGGCCTATATCAAAAGATTCATCACAAATCTCTCAGGCTGCTGTTAATCTTTCACCCGACTCATGAAAAAGGGTGTTTCTTTCGTATGGGATAAAGCCTGTTAGGAAGCTTTCAAGGATATCAAAAGATACCTCACTAAACCCCCAGTCTTAGTGGCTCCCATATCAGGAAAATCATTCCTACTTTATGTGAAAGTTATGGACCATTCTCTTGGTGCTCTGCTTGCTCAAAAGAATGATGACGACCACGAACAGGCCATTTACTACCTGAACAGGACTCTGATAGGAGCCGAATCTCGGTATAACCCCATTGAGAAGGAATATTTAGCTCTTGTCTTAGACATTCAAAAGACGCGACATTACTTGGTCGACCAAACCATACATATCATTTCTAGAGTTAACCCTTTGCACATTCTCATGACAAAACTAGGACCGCTGAATTCAAGGTTAGCTAAATGGGCCATTCTCCTGTCCCAATACGACATGCTCTTTGTCCCTCAGAAGGCAATCAAAGGTCAGCGCTTGCGGACTTCTTGGCCGCTCATCCAGTTCCAGAAAGCTCAAAACTTCATGACGATATTCCAGATGAGATTTTCGAATCTAATATGATTTTAGAGGACGAAGTGTGGCAAATTTTCTTTGATGGAGCATCAAGAATAGGCCCTAAAAGCAAGATTATTACTGGTGTGGGGGTTGTATTTATCTCACCACAAAACCATGTCCTTCCTAGGGCGTTTTCATTGACGGAATCATGTTCCAACAATGTGGCAGAATATAATGCTCTACTCATTGGCTTTCAGTTCGCCAATGAAATGGGGTACGCTACCTCAAAGCTTATGGTGATTCAAAACTAATTGTCAATCATGTCAAAGGAGAATACAAGGTTCGCCACGAAGATTTGGTACCTTATTACTATGCAGTCATCAAAAAAGCTAATTTATTTGATGGCTTTTACATCGGTCACGTTTCCTGATCCCAAAATACTAAGGCCGACGCTCTGGCTGCACTAGCAGTTACATTGGCCTTACTGATCGACACAATCGACACAACCTATCATCTTTGTCATGCCTCGCTTCCCAAAATACGCTGGAGCAAAGACGTGACGCGAGTCGACAAAGTATATACGCAAGGAAAATACCTCACGGATACACGCTAAGCCTTAAGTAACTCGAAATAAGCTATAAATCTCAACTATAATGAATCATGATTACTGTAATATCTCATATAAGCATCCACGCATAATATCATATAATAATGACTGGAATAACAACTAGATCTCATATAATGAGAATCAAGAAATAATATAAAGGCAAGAAAGATAAGAATACCGGAATCAAATAGGGAGAAGCTCCAGCTCTTCGCGAAGCGTACAGTCTCATCGAACACCTGCACAATAGAAACAAAGCGTCCAATATCTGAACGTGCAAATTCAGGTCGTCAGAAAGCGACCTGATGAGTGTGTGTGTAAAGAGGAGAGCCCGTGCATATAAACAATGTGCACAGAATAATAATAAGATAATCTGCAGACGGAAGATAAATAAATAACATGATAAACAGATAACTAAAAGATAACTGCATAACAACATGAATGATGATATAAGGCAACAATTACAACCGTAAACAAACAACTGATATCTGAATGTGTGACTTAGCATATGTCACTAGTCTGGTTGGTTGTTATTAACCTAACTAATGTAGTACTTAGCTGTGTATCATACCACAACCGTTTTTCTACATAACAAACAAAGTTATCGTTATTATAACTGCCTACCAATATAGTGCATGTGTTTTGGAAGAGTACCGTGCATGCCCGATACCACGGTCTAACACCCCTGGTGCTGAACCAGAACAAGCCGCAAGGCTCTAATATCTGAAGACCACAGCCCCACACGAAAAGACAACAAGTGTGGTGCCATAATCCGGGCATAGCCCTGACAACTGACAACTGAATAGGTAGCAAGTACTACCTTGGTTCCCCATGGTTGGAACCCACAACTTGGTACCATAATAAGTCCTTCAAAAATATACGACATGCATCATCAGGCAATTACCCCTGTTCCCCGGGTTATGGTGTCTTTTATTAATAAGCAATCAATGAGTTATTATGTAATAGTAACTGATATCTCCAACAACTGTTGATGTCAATACTAGCTGATAATCTGACAACTGACAACTGTGATATTTTACAACTGAGTAGTTGACAACTAATATCTGACATCTGAAATAGAATACTGGAGATATAGCCACTAACACAATAGTGTCACAAATAACTAGTAACTTGTACAGGTATCTACCAACTCATATAAACTCTGAACACATCATGTGATCACCAACAAATAATCTTACCAATAACTGATAAAATGATGACTTCTATCTGATAACTCTGAAGTACAAGATCACTGATATCGAATAGATCACTATCATAATAACTCAATCTCTATTAACTAAAGTAATCAATAACTAAACATGAAGCACAAGGTATATCCTCGAGATCAACAAGTCAACTGATACTGAAATCATAAAGAAGTAAGAGAATCATCCTCAACCAACATATAGTCTAGAATATCTACTTCTGATACTCAACATCGACAAAATATCATCTAAATATATTCCAAATACTCACAACTATAAATCCAGCTATGTCAAACCTATCTCAATGAGTTCAAGATCCGATATAAAGAATGTGAATTCTAGATTAACTCTAACTCAAGATCAATCCAAATCACTGTCCAACTTTTCTCACAACTAACTGCGAATCCACAATAATCAACAACTAGTAAGAGCTAACAAGAATACTAATATCCTAGTGACAAAACATCAAGTCCCAAAATGTCTAACATCAACTACATCTGATCTATTATCTGTGGTATCTCTAAACTGTCTCATATCAATAGAGACGTCATATATACTTATCCACGATATCTAAAAGCATCCCAGTCGAAAATAATCACCAAATACATGAATGTCAAATCTGATAGTTAATACCAATATATCAACCTCAAGATTGAGCCGAGTCAAGTCACAGTCTAAGGTGCATCAACACTAGGCCTAAGCCAATGGCGACAAACTACCAACACATGAAATGATACTGATACAAGCTACAATCAATTATGTAAATAAAGTGAACAATCATAGATGTCTCATGAAGGGGTACAAGTAATCAAACGGGTAAAATATAAAAGAAAGCCACATGAAATGATAAGAGCAACATTTAAACGCATACCGACAACGATAAGTAAAGAAATACACAAGAACGAACACTCACATGAAATGACGTGGTTTCGGAACCGAATCGCCGTCTGGTCTTCACTACACGAACCGATACTGATCTACGGATCATCCCATGGGTCAGTTTTTAGATTGCCATTGTATCAGGTCCACAACGAGCACGGATCTGAATCAAGTCCGAGTCTCCTGTAGTTGGGTCCGGATCTCACCGAAAAAGTCCGAAACGCTGTAGCACGTGACCAACACATAAATAAATATAAATACACGCTAAACACCCACACATGCACATGGAAACATACGTGTACACCCACGTACACATACATATACAAGCATACACATACATATATACTATATGCATACATAACCACACTTACATACATATTATATTTATATATACATATAAATAAAACACATGCTTGTAAATGTACCAAAATTTACACACTCCCCCTTATGCGTAATAATTCATGCATGCATATATATATTTACCAACATACCCCTACATATTTTAATTAAACTTCCACATTATTACACAAATGCCCCTACACAAATAAATATAAAACTAACCTCGAGCTGATTTGCGGCGCACTGACGGAGGCTCTGGCGGAGGCGTCCGGGGCTTCGGAGGATGTCGTTAGATAGAGGAGTTCGCCGCGAAGGGCGTGGGTGCGTTCGCGCTCGCCTACGGTGATCAACGGCGTCCCACAGAGAGCCAGAAAATGACATCCCACGCACAATGAAACACACATCAATATGTACAATCCCAAACATGTAAATATCTTCATAACACTTAATAAACATTAACATCCACATTTATGAACACCTACTCACGCACCCATCATCATCCGCATGCGTGCATACTCACGCACCAATCTAAATACATGTAAAACACTAAAAATGAAATAGAGAGAAAGACCAAGAATCTGAGGGAGGGGGAAGGGAAGTACTCATGGCGTGGGTTCAGGCCTGCGGTGGCTCAGCATGGCAGCGGCTGTGCCAAGGGGTTCGGAAGTGCCGGGGAGCGCAGGAGGAGGTGCGGCTGCGGCGTAGTGGTCCGGGGGTCTCCACGGCAAGGAGGAAACCATGGGGTTGTGCTAGAGCCGGCCAAGGGGCTGGATATTTGGCTGTTGGTGTGCTTGGGGAGGGGGTGCCACAAGCGGCTGTACTGGCTGGCCTAGAGGGGAGCACGGGCTGATGGTGAGGAAGGGTACGCCAGAGGAGATGGTTGCCACGGCTGTGAAGGGAGTGCTGCGACAAGGAGATGGGTGCCGCAAGGGAGGGGATGCGGGTGTCTTGGCTTGGGGTCTGCGGGTGCAAGGTGGATGAGGAGGAGCTGAGCACTGAGCGGTCTTGGGCTGAGATGCGCTTGCGCCAGGGAGGAGAAATGCTTGCCAGAGTTCGTCGCGGAGAGGACGACCTGGGAAAATAGGAAACCGGCCATGGGGAGGTGCCGGTGGAGATGTGGGGCTGCCGTGGGTTGTTTGCTCACGCCGGGGGAGAATGGAGGCGCTAGAGAGCATAGCCAAGGGGATTGGCAGCGACAAGGCCAAGGGAGGAAGCCATGGGGTTTGCCGGCGGCGCAACGGAGGGCATCGACAGTTCACCGGAGTGCCCGCGAAGGAGTTCGAGACCGCCGGAGGTGATCCGCGTACTCCGGGGAAGGCTCCAAGGTAGTCGCGCTCGCCGGCAGTGGGGATGCACACGGTAGATGGTGGCGGCAGGAAGAAGAGAAGGAGATAGGGTGTGACGGCTGTAGATTATAGAAGGAGATGAAAATATTAGGGATTAGGTTAAGGTGGAGATTATAAGAGATAATGGGTTGTGGGTAACGGGTATAGGGTTGGAATTTGTTATTGGATATGGGTTTGAACTTGGGTATAAGATAAAGGGTATTGGGCTAACGGGTAGGATTCATGGAATAGGGTTACGAATAAGAATCAAAGGAAATGAAATATTATGAATACCACTACAAAATAATAATAGTACTAATATTAACAACAACAATACTTAACCAAAATATTAATAGTAATAATAACACTAAAAATAATTAACCATGACATTAATAAAAATAATAAACTCTATTAACAACAAGGAATATTAACAATAATAGCAATAATAATAGTAGTAACTAATAATAAAAATAAGAATCATAATTAGTAATATTAATAACACTAACAATAATAATCTTAATAATTAACCATACAATAATAATAATAAATAATAATATTAGTAACACTATTAATAAACACTACCAATATTAATAACTAAAAATACTGATAAGAAATAATGGCAATAGTATATAAAGCCAAAGTGTCATTTACTATCTTTAAAAATAAATTTCCATATTTAATAATAATAATCACAAGAAAGAAAATAATAAATTAAGTTGATAAAAAAATAATCAGTAAATCAAAATAAATACTTTAGGAAATGAAAATACAGTATTTCTAACTGGGGATCTTACATTCTACCCACCTTATAAAAATTTCATCCCCGAAATTCAATAGGACAGGGAATGGTAAAAAGAATTAAAAAGCAAAGGAGAAAACAAACAACCTTCACGTCGCATCTCTGCACATCATAAATCCACCACGCTTCTGCTACGCTACTCTGATTTCTGCTCTCGACTTCAGCAAGGAGTAACCAATCTCAAGAGACAAAGTCAAGAAAAAGAATTGAGAAGGAGGAAGAGAAGCAAGATGAAAATCCGGATCACTCTAAATGAAGAGTAAAAATCAAGGATATCAAAAGTTCAAAGATAAGGATTTCCAAAAGAAGGACGGCCAATTCCAAATGGACTGAATATCATAATGGATAGTATATATATATTGCAGTGTAACTATAGCTCATTCTCAAGTCACCAGTAAGAACTAGGTCTTTCTTTCGAAACAAAAGTCAAGATTCAACATCGCAAGTCGAAAACCTAGGCTCTGATACCAAGAAAACCCTGTCACGCCCCGCTTCCCAAAATACGCTGGAGCGGAGACGCGACACGAGTCGGCGACGCATATACGCAAGGAAAATACCTCACGTATGAAATCACCTAGAGGGGGGTGAATAGGTGATGGCTATATGAAATATGACAATAATGCGGAATTAAAAATTCTACTTAACAAATTGCTCAAATTAAAAGACTAGCACTAATAAACACAATAAGTAGTACAAGAAATAAAGGAGTTTGAGTTTAGAGAAAATTCGAGCAAACGCAAACACGAGTATATGTTTCCGAGGTTTGAGCCACGCTCTACGTCCCGGCCTTCACACTTGAAGGATTTTCACTATTGTTGATCCCACTGGATCGCCAATACAAGGACACTTGTCCGATCTCTCGTGATGCCGCAACACCACCGGAGCACACTAGCTCGCTTGAGGCCGATGCCTCTACAACTTCGCTCAAGAAGAAAATTGATCACACTTGATTACAAATCGCTCACTTAGCACAATCTATAACCAATATGTAGATTTAGAATTTTGGGATTGTGAAGTGCAATACTAGAGTGAAGTAGAGGTATAGCTTCAAGAGGGTGTTTGGAAATTTTGGCTTTGGAAATCTTTTGCTAAAATGAAAGCTTGAAAAATCACTTGTAAAATTGTTGTGAAAATTGTTGTCTTATCATGTTGAAGTGACCACCTATTTATAGGGGATGGAAGACAGGGTAAAACTGGTGGAGAAATTCATTGGGTGAAGATCCCAACAAAAACAGTCAGAAAAATATAGCTGTTGGAGTCTGTCAGACTTTTCTGACAGCTGCCGGTCGACCCGGGCGGTCGACCGCCAACGGTCATAATTCTGACCGTTGGGGGACATCGGTCGACCGCCGTGGTCGACCCAAACAAATAGAGAGCACTGTAAAGTGCCCGGTCGACCCGAGCGATCGACCGACGTGCACACATGCACAACGTGCAAGTCAGTCGACCCGGACGGTCGACCGGCTTCTGTCAGATCTGAAAAATCAGACTCTGCAGAAACCAGAAACTTGGGTTTTGGGTTTGGTCTTTTGGGTTGAGGTTTTGGACCTTATAAAAATAGGAGTATGATCATAAGTCACTACTCTAACATGTTAAAACATTTTGATAAAGATCCTCTTTGATAAAAACTTGTTTTTCAAAAATCATTTTTCCAAACTTAAAGTTTCTAAAACTAATTTCCAAAAATATGTTAACTCTAAAACTAAGTTGAAAACAGAAATTGAAATTCTTTTTGAAGCCATGAACCACAAATGTGTGTGAAAGTGATAATCCCATAACTCTACTTCTAACATCTAGGTTTTGACAAAAAATCTAAAAGAAAAGAAAAATACAAATCTTTGGTCTTTTCTTCAATGTCTTGATTCCGAAGCTTTCTATTGTGCTTGGCTTGGGAATGCAAATCTTTAGCGGCGTCCAAACTTGTGAGTCTTGATAGTAGAGCCGTCAAATCAACTTGTTTTGAACCTGAAATTCTTTTAAACAAAATTGTTAAATACATAACTAAATATGGTTTGTTATCATCAAAATATTCATCAGGATATTGGGCTAATGGCCTTTGGGCCAACAATCTCCCCCTTTTTGATGATGATAAAACATATATAGTTATTACAAATATTTTGGGTGGAGACTTCAAGTGAAGCTCCCCCTCAACACATGTATATACAAAAAATACATAAAGCACATGCATATAAAAAATATAAAAGGTACTTAGGCATAGATGAACGACACAAATAAAGCAATCATATACAAGTCCATGCCAAAAATAACTCATGCCATAAAAGATAATCATGTTCATACATGTTCATACATGTTCACAACACAAACACATCAAATATCCAGTACATGTCCACAATAATAAAAATAACACAAAAAGGTCCAACATAAATACAAATACAAACACAAAATATAAGTCTCTCTCATCAATAACTCTCCCCCTTTTGACATCATCAAATAAGGGGAAATCACTTGGCGCCACCATCATCCTCAGACAAGCTCTCCTCAGCATCGTCTTCCTCATCATCGTCTTCCTCAGACGAGCTCTCTGCAGCAGTACCCTCAGCCATCTTCTTATCACCATCATCGTCTTCCTCTGAAGAAGAAGAAGAAGCTGCTGCCTCCTCTGGATCAATGCCTGCGACACCTGGCTGTGGAGGTGGAGCCGCAGAAGGATCTCTGGCAGAAAATGGAGGACCGAATGAGGGAAGTGGTCGAGCAAAGGAGGTGGGATCAGGACCAAGCATGTTGAACTTCGCAAAGAGTGTCTCAAATTGCGAGTCCACGAATCTCATGGAGTCGGCAAAGTAAGACATATCATTGCGAATCTCCTGGAAACGTGAGTCCATCTCCGCACGAAAAGCTGTATCTCGCTGCTTTATCTAAGACTGGTGCTCCTTGATCTGAGAGAGAATCTCAGAAGAAATGAAGGACTGAAAATCAGGAGATAAAGATGGCCCGGGAGCAGAGGAAGTCCCTGGGGCAGAAGAGGACCCTGGGGCCGAAGATGACTCTGGAACAACAGCAGGAGGAACAGGAGCCTGCTCAAGAGCGTGACGACGCATCTGAGCTTGCATCCTCTTCAAAAGAACGTTGTCTAAGTTCACAGCGGGTTGAGAGGGACTCTCTGAAGACAGATCAAAACCTAGTTTCTGAAGAAGATAAGTGATAAGCATCCCATAAGGCAAGTGCCTATCGGGCATGCGGATCTGATCTGAGGCCATATGAGTAGCAATGAAATGTGGGAAATTAATCTTAATGCCTTTCAGAAGGCAATAGATGATTAGAGGAACTGGACCCCTGGCATTGCTATACTCACCAGACTTAGGTAAAATATTATAAAAGATAAATTTAGCAAGAACTTGGGAGGTGAGGGTGAACTTGTTAACTCCTCATTTCTTACTAAACTGGGGTTGTCATCCTCGTGAATCAAGGTGGAAGCGGTGAGCACAGAATGACCGTCCGGATATTCAAAATCATGGAGATCAAAGGTATAGACATCAACTCCTCCAGAGGAGAGATGCAAATATCAGCAAATTGGGATAGGGGGATGTCAATATCTCTCCCTAGAACTCGAGATCTAACTTGATTTCCCTCAAAAGCATAATTTGCATAGAAGTAATGCACTAAGGAGGGTATACAGGTTCCCTAATGGCCATAAACTGGTCCAAAGAATTTTTTTTCAGGATGCGAGGGATGCCGAGATGTTCTAAATCTTTGAGAATAACACATCTCCCTGAAATTACAGATTTCTTAGAAAGTTGGATGAAACGATTTTCAGCAAGATCATTAACGAAGAGACGTTTAGGTTTAGGGGTGAAGGATGAGGAAGGAACTACAGTTTTTCCTTTCTCACTCCTAGATCTCTTAGACATTTTGAATTTGGGTGAAAATGAAGGATTTTAGGTTAAAATATAGTTAGGGCTTGATCTAACAGCAAAGAACCTAATAATCTTGACAAAGGATGAGATTCTTAAGCTAGAGATCAAGATTTACACTAAAAATGAGATTTTTACCTGAAATGGGAATCCCAAACCCTAGATCTGGAAATCCTTGAAATCTGATGGAGAGAAGGCCCTGAGAGTGAAGATCTAACACAAAATGAGGGAATCAAACTAGGATTTAGAAGGAATTTGAGTGGGAATGAGAGAAATGGATTTTTGAGAGAAAGGGGAAGTTGGGTCGCCGGAGAGAAAATGAGAGGAGAGAGAGAAAAGAGTGTTATAAATAGGCAGATTAGGGTATGAAATCGACGCACGGTCGACCCGTCCGGTCGACCCAAAAATCTCAAGAGCTCTGACGGACAGAGCGGTCGACCGGTCGGTCGACCCAGAAAACCTGAGAGCACTGACAGATCCAGCGGTCGACCGTACGGGTCGGCCGGCAACAGAGAAGAATAAAAGGCTATTCTTCCAGGCGAAGTCGGTCGACCGGGACTCAGAGCCGGTCGGCCGGCTTTGCCAAAAACCTGTCAACAGCAAATACCCTAAAAAAAATTTAAAAGGAAATTTTAACAAATAAGTAGGATATATTTAACATACAAAATTACAGCAATATGTTTTTAAATCTTCATTAAGTTATCATATCAACCAAAAATTCATACAAAAACAAAGTTTTTTAAATCTTCACAAGACATTTTAATTTTTTTTTATACAAAAACAAAGTTTTTAGAGATGTTGAAGCCGAATACCCGGTGAAGGGTTCTGAACTTCATCCTCTTGATTCCTCATGAATGAGTTGAGGTGCGCAATTGCCATCTCTAATGTATTTGCTTTGAATATGAAATTTTACAAAATTTATTTTAGTTTTGACAAGAATGTGTATATAGGTATATTATCAAAAAAAAAAAAGAAAATGTGGACATTCAAAATATGTGACATGAAAAACAAGATATCAAAAATAAAGGCATGGCATATACACAAACATGATAGAGATGTTGGTTTACATAAACATATGGCAATGAAGCACAAAGTTAAACTAACAATCCTATGCATTTACATATATACCAAAAATTAAAACCTTTTAAATGAAGAAGTTACCAAATGAGGGCAATCTCCAAAATAGGTGCCTCCATGATAGCGATGCAAGCGACGATGTGTTCGTTAGGCATTGTTGCATCCACCGCCCGGGCACCGCCTCCCCCTAAGTCTTGGAGGATGAAGATCCACCTGTATCATTTAAATTTGGTGGGTCTTTTGGTACCCATGTTTTCTTGGGTCCTATAGGGTTAGTACCGGGGCGAACCCAAACATGTTTACTTGATATATTATGTTTAGCATAACAAAATTTTTCTAATGGCCTTTGCGGCCACAATGCGTGCAAACATAAATTCTACCACTACCATACATGTATGCATGCTTATGTGAGTGTGCATGTTTTCGTGCATGTGTATGATGAGTGTGTTTCCCTTGGGTTACTCCCATGGGAAATCTTGATGCAAATTTATTTAAATCAAATGCACATTTTTTAAGAGTTGAATCTAAAACATCAACCCGTTTTTAAATTTCCAAAAATTCATTTTTGTTACATGATGCAATGGGGGTTTTCCCTTTACAAGCTAGTTTATATTTTTCAAAATCAATTTTCAAGTTCTTAAAAGCCTTAGCTAAATCATCGTTTTCTTTAACAACAATATCAATTTTATTTTTCAATGTGTCATTTTCTCTTTTTTAACTTTTTATTATGAGATTGAGAAATCTCATATCTATGTTGTAACTCTTCAAAAAATTGAGCTAACTCATCCATTGTTAACTCATCATCATCTATAGAGTTGTCGAGAGTTACCTTTGTTGCATCCTCCCCATGTGCCATGAAGCACATGTGCGCGGCGTCGATTTCCTCTTCGGATTCTGACTCCGTGTCATCACAAGTAGCCACCATAGCTTTCTTCTTCTTTGGCCCATTTTTGGAGGTTGTGGCTTGGAGAGCGGGGCAATCGGCAATAAGATGTCCGATCTTCTTGCAATGGAAGTAAGGACCGGGTTCTTCTCTTTTCTTTTCATATCTTCCTTGAGGTTTCCTCTCCGAAAGTTGCTTTGCCTCCCCTTCATGTAGAACATCTTACCCACCTTCCGGATGAGCATGGCAAAGTCCTCATCGCAATCTTCCGATGAGTCATCCTCTTCATGGATGGTTGGAGTGGCTTTGAAGGCGAGTGCTTTCTTCTTTGGCGCCTCTCTTTCTTCTCTTACTTTCATCTCCATCTCATGTGTCTTGAGATTTCCGATGAAACCGGAGAAGTCTATCTCCTCCCTATCGTTGAGCTCCTTGAGGGTGATTGCCTTTACTTCCCATGCTTTGGGAAGAGCTCTAATGACCTTCCTTATCTTTTGGTCATTGTCGATTGCGTCACCTAAAGAAGATAAGGCATTAGTAATCTTGGTGAAACGCCGTGAGCATGTCATCAATCCTCTCATTATCAAACATATAGAAATTCTCATATTGAGAACGCAACAAGTCAATCTTAGATCTTTTGACTTGTGACGTTCCCTCATGAGTCACAATTAAATGTTCTAAACTTCAAATGCGGATTTACAATTATTGATGCGAGATAGGTCATCCTCATTTAGAGCTTGGGTCAAGGCATATTGGGCTCTAGCATTTGCTTCATAATCCTTGGAGGTGTCCTCGGACCTGAACTCTCATCGGTAAGAGGTTCTACAAATTCTCTAGTTATGGCCCTAGCTACTCTAACACCTAGGGACTTTAGAAATAGGTTCATCTTGACCTTCAAAATAGGGAAGTTCAAGCCATCAAACTTAGGTGGGGACTTGATGCTAGAAAAGTCAAGGGATGTCATGAATACAAATGTGAATGCACAATCAAATATAAATGCAACAAATATATAGCCAAATGAATGGATCTCCCTCAGGTGGTTAAACCAAATAGTAGGGTTAGGCTCTGATACCAATTGAAATCACTAGAGGGGGGGTGAATAGGTGATGGCTATATGAAATATGACAATAATGCGGAATTAAAAATTCTACTTAACAAATTGCTCAAATTAAAAGACTAGCACTAATAAACACAATAAGTAGTGCAAGAAATAAAGGAGTTTGAGTTTAGAGAAAAATTCGAGCAAACGCAAACACGAGTATATGTTTCCGAGGTTCGAGCCACGCTCTACGTTCCCCGCCTTCACACTTGAAGGATTTTCACTATTGTTGATCCCACTAGATCGCCAATACAAGGACACACTTGTTCGATATTCGTAATGCCGCAACACACCCGAAGCACACTAGCTCGCTTGAGGCCGATGCCTCTACAACTTCGCTCAAGAAGAAATTGATCACACTTGATCACAAATCGCTCACTTAGCACAATCCTATAACCAATATGTAGATGTAGAATTTTGGGATTGTGAAGTGCAAAACTAGAGTGAAGTAGAGGTATAGCTTCAAGAGGGTGTTTGGAAATTTTGGCTTTGGAAATCTTTTGCTAAAATGAAGCTTGAAAAATCACTTGTAAAATTGTTGTGAAAATTGTTGTCTTATCATGTTGAAGTGACCACCTATTTATAGGGGATGGAAGACAGGGTAAAACTGGTGGAGAAATTCGTTGGGTGAAGATCCCAACAAAAACAGTCAGAAAAAATATAGCTGTAGGAGTCTGTCAGACTTTTCTGACAGCTGCCGGTCGACCCGGACGGTCGACCGCCAACGGTCATAATTCTGACGTTGGGGGACATCGGTCGACTGCGCGGTCGACCCAAACAAACAGAGAGCACTGTAAAGTGCCCGATCGACCCGAGCGGTCGGCCGACGTGCACACATGCACAGCGTGCAAGTCGGTCGACCCGGACGGTCGACCGGCTTCTGTCAGATCTGAAAAATCAGACTCTGCAGAAACCAGAAACTTGGGTTTGGGTTTGGTCTTTTGGGTTGAGGTTTTGGACCTTATAAAAATAGGAGTATGATCATAAGTCACTACTCTAACATGTTTAAAAACATTTTGATAAAGATCCTCTTTGATAAAAACTTGTTTTTCAAAAATCGTTTTTTCCCAAACTTAAAGTTTCTAAAACTAATTTCCAAAAATATGTAACTCTAAAACTAAGTTGAAAATAGAAATTGAAATTCTTTTGAAGCCATGAACCACAAATGTGTGTGAAAGTGATAATCCCATAACTCTACTTCTAACATCTAGGTTTGACAAAAAATCTAAAAGAAAAGAAAAATACAAATCTTTGGTCTTTCTTCAATGTCTTGATTCGGAAGCTTTCTATTGTGCTTGGCTTGGGAATGCAAATCTTTAGCGGCATCCAAACTTGTGAGTCTTGATAGTGGAGCCGTCAAATCAACTTGTTTTGAACCTAAAATTCTTTAAACAAAATTGTTAAATACATAACTAAGTATGGTTTGTTATCATCAAAATATTCATCGGGATATTGGGCTAATGGCCTTTGGGCAACAACGTACACGCGCTAAGCCTTAAGTAACCCGAAATAAGCTATAAATCTCAAACTATAATGAATCATAATTACTGCAATATCTCATATAAGCATCCACGCATGATATCAATAATAATGACTGGAATAACAACTAGATCTTATATAATGAGAATCAGGAAATAATATAAAGGCAAGAAAGATAAGAATACCGGAATCAAATAGGGAGAAGCTCCAGCTCTTCGCGAAGCGTACAGTCTCATCGAACACCTGCAAAATAGAAACAAAGCGTCCAATATCTGGACGTGCAAATTCAGGGTCGTCAGAAAGCGACCTGGTGAGTGTGGTGTGTAAAGAGGAGAGCCCGTGCATATAAACAATGTGCACAGAATAATAATAAGATAAAACAGCAGACGGAAGATAAATAAATAACATGATAAACAGATAACTAAAGGGATAACTGCATAACAACATGAATGAAGATATAAGGCAAAAATTACAACTGTAAACAAACAACTGATATTGAATGTGTAACCTAGCATATGTCACTAGTCGGTTGGTTGTTATTAACCTAACTGTTTTCCATTATATTCGCAAAGTTGGAAAAACTTACAATAAAAAGGGTTGAGGAGCTAAATTACAAGTATTCTTAAAAGGATACAAGTAGATCTCCTCAGAGATTCTGGAGAAGTGTGCCGATAGGAGTCAGGTCAGCGCGCGACCACTTGTCCCTTTGATGATGCGAGCGATGAGATTCCCTCTCGGCTGGTTCGGGGAATCAGAGAACAGAAGGTTGGTAGAACCTCTCTTTGCTTCTCAAAACACCTTCAATTAGGAATTCCTTCTCGCCTGATCCGGAAATTCCTTGAGAAGAAGGACGATGTTAGGGTATCAACACCCTGAGTAGAGAAAGCAATTCTCTAAAAGTCTCTGAATTCGAGAGCGCACGGTTGCGTTATGAAGAAGTCTCTGCTTGTGGAGCTCTTCTACGCATGTGCGTGCGTGCCTTCTGCGCATGTGCCTCTCCTTGTGCCCCTGGAGGCTATTTATAGGGAGAGCAAGGGTATAATCATCCCTTGAAAATATGGAAACTATTGAATCGAATCTGTTTAAAATCCGGAAAAGTAGCCTTGCTGCGAGGTTAGAATCAGCTTCTGCGAAGCTAGAAGTAGCAGGTCGGCGATCCTCTTGATCTGTTTTTGATCCTTTTCATATAGTTGGAAGATCTCCCTTGATCCTTGTACTCGTTTTAGAAGAGTCAAGAGATTGTGGCAATCAACTGCCAAATTTGATCTTGATTTGATCTGATTGGATTTGATCTGATTAGATCTGAATTATTTGGAGATTTGATTGGTCAAAGGTTGACCATAGCAGACCATGGCGGAATACCCGTATTGAGCTCATAGCGGAGCTAGAGGCAGCTTCTGGCGAAGTCGAAGGAAACCCTTTGGCGGAGCTGGAAGTCTTCTGTGGCGAAGTTGCGAGTTAGCTTCCTGGCGAGGCTTTGGATGGCTTCGAGGCGAAGTCAAGTGACATTAGCCTCTCAAGTGAGGCTATCCCTTGGGCTCAGTAATGCTAAGTGCTAGCATCTTAGACCTGCTGAGGGTCTGTTTAGAAACAATCGGGTTCACTGTCTGCTTCTGGATTAGTGGAGTCCAAGTTGCTTCCCTGTCCCTCGGAGATGGTGAAAACTGGTCTTCAGCTCGTCTGTCACGTCTTTTGTAAATGTCAACAAGTTTAGACATTGTTCGGACCAATAAGAATCTTGTCTTTTTAAGTGTCAACAAGACCCCTTCAAAGTTTTCGAAAGTCTGTAATCGCTCAGACTTCGAAATACTTTGAACTGCTTTTGATCGGTTGGAGAATGAATGTCGCCATAATGGTTGAGTTCAGCTTCGCTTTAAAATCCTGTTTGGGATGTAGAGATTCGCCGAAGAATCATGTAGACTCGCGTCTGGATAGCTTCGCGGCTAGATAGGTCGCTCTGGAACATTCTTCTTCGCTTCCCGAGGCAAACTGCCGTGGGCCAGTTACGAGGAGGATTGCTCCTTTCTTCATGCTGATCGAGGGAGATATTCTCCGATTGCACGTTTTTAAGGGAGGATATTCCCTTTCTTCAAGGCGCAATTAAGTGCCTTTATGTGGGAGGCGTTTCTTCCTTCGCACGGTTCCAAGGGAAACCGTCCCTGTTCTCAAGGCGCAGTAAATGCCATAAATGCGCTCGTGCTTCCACTCTGGAGCGGCAGCGCTAGGCCATGGGCCTATAAATAGGACACTTGAGGTCCTCTGAAGAGAGAAAGTGATCTGCTCTTCTCCTCTTCTCTTGGTTGAGAGAGATACTCAAATCTTTGAAGTAGTGGGAATGCCCACTCTGGTTATTACCCGGCAAAGGACTGGTAAGTCTTAACATTCAACGACTTCACCGATTTTAGGGAATTCATCTCCCTTAATTCAGCTTTAGCGGCTGCTTCAGAATTAGCTTCCCTTGTTTTCTATTTAACTAATCTGCAGAGAAGGATTTCAGCATAGCTTCCCAGCGAAGCTATCATCTTGACTTGGTCAGAGAAAATCACTGCATGTCAAGTCCGCTGCATAGGCATAACTTGGGACTTAGTCTCTCAAGGTTGAGCCAGTCCTGCCATATGTGGAGGCTAAGACTGTGTCCCACAAGATCAGTCTGGCTCAGCCGTATAGGAGAGGCTAGGACTTGGCGTTTGCTGAGCTAGCCCATCATCACTGTGCAAGCGAGGCTTATCCTCCGCTCCAATCGAAATTGGATTGCTTTGCCTCAAAGAATTCGGCTTTAGCGCTTTTGCAGTATCTTTTGTTTTTAACTGCTAACTTGCTCCAATTTTGTATTGCAGTGAGCTATGTTCGCCGAATCTTGTGTCTTGATGAAAGAGACCGAAAAAGTTGCCTTATGCTTCCCCAGTTGAAGCTTTACTTTAAGCAGGAGGAACAACTTGGGGCGACGGGTCATGTCCCAGAGGCTGTTGGCAGCCTCTCATCCGAGATGATTCGTTTCTGAGGTGAGGCTGGCAACCGCTTATCCGAGATGATCCACTTCGGGAAGGTGGATGTCACACCTGGAGATCACTGACATCACTGCCAATTCTCCATTATAGGTGATCTATCGTGTTGGCGGTGATAAGTTCATTGCCAATTTTCATCAAAGGTGATCCAGCTTCCTGGTGGCAAAATCTGCCATTATGTAGAAGATTTATGGCCCTGTCCTCGTGGCACAACTGGTACGGCCTTGTGCAGGAGGAAGGCCTTTCGTGTCCAGTTGGTCT